>ML777683.1:2715613-2753474 GCA_009831015.1 Picea engelmannii | reverse complement strand
TTATATATATATATATATATATATATATATATATATATATATATATATATATATATATATATATAGTTTTAATGTATTTTAAATTAATAAATATATGAAGAAAATTTTGTATAATAATAAATAAATAGAGGTTAAATTGTGATTGAAATAATAAAAGGTTTTATATATGAAATTAAGATTAAATATTATTAAAAGTATATAAATTCATTAAAAGTATATTTAATAATGATTAGAAGAAATATTGAAATAAAACTTAAAACTACTTTTTAAATGATTAATAACTCATAATCAAATTATTCCAAGATTAAATTTTTTTTTGACAAAAGTGAAAATCTAATCCTCATTTCAAATGAAGTAGTTTTTTTTAAATAAATCAATAAAGCAACTCGCATTTATAAATAGTAGTCAATAAAATTTATCGTCATTACCACTTAACAAATAAATTCTATTCCTTCAAAACAAAAGGAAAATTAACAATAATAATATAAATAAATAAAATTTAGAAAAAAAACATAAAAATTAATGACTAAAAGAATGAATTTTTTAAAAAGAAATCTCAATTAATTTGATTGACTTATCCAAGCGGACATGATTCTTCCGATTATCATATATTCCAAACTTTTTCTCCGATCTAATGGGGAGTGTAACTTGTGTGCTTCGAGCTTTTTTATATACTAAAACATCATATCAATTACAAAGGCAACGTCAACTTTAATGATGATTTGACATAGGAAATTATAAATTAATTGTTTATATATATAAAAAAAATGTATTTAATTTAAATCGTTTTAAAAAGTATAGAAATAGTTTTACAACCAACGTTGTTGTTATTTTTATTAAATCTAAATCATATTTAAAGAAATGAAAATTCTTATTGTAGCTAACGCATTTTAAGAAAGAACGGATGTAGGTGTAGGCGGGGAGGAACAATTTATAGCCCTAGGAGGATAATAGTTCATATATATGAATAGTTTTGAAACCATGACCAACAATAAGGCATAACCATAAGCTTTTTTTATAAGGAATGAGACTAGTCACCTTTTTAAAGATTAGAAAATTCATAATGTTAAGAGAATCTAGTATATTTATAAAGTATATGAATTTATACACCACTCCATTTTCATTCTAGTAAGGATTCAACATACTTGTAAAAAATTTGAAGCAGTGAAATGGTTCCATATTCTACCAGAACATAATGTGGTCGTCAATCATGAGAATGTTGTTGCGATAGAAGAAATAGTTGGATGCATTAGAATTAGTGGTTCAGGATTTAAGTCGGCAACATGGCACAACAATGACAGGGAAACAAGAAGAATTGCCTTCAATCTCCTCCTCCACGGGCCCACACTGGATGCAATTACAATTGACCCCTTCTTTTGAGGTTGGAACACAACAGATGAATCCACATCAACCAATTGGACTCAAGGAGAACAATGACGGGGACAACACAACCTTGGAAGAAACACTCCAATGTTAATATTCTTGCAAATATGTTATGTATGGTTTACTTTCTGAACCCTGCACTAGTTGCTCTTGTGTTTGAACCTTGCACTAGTTTATCTTATGTTTGTCCCTTCAATGTATTTTCCCTTTTGGACTATGTTTTTAGTTCTGTATGGCCTTGTACCTAGTTAATTTAGAGGAAAATTAATAGGACCTATGAATAGCACCATGTGTATTTCTACTGTAATGAAAATAGGTAGCCTTGACTTCAACGTTTTTACTTAATATAAATTTTCTAGTGTATGTTAAAAAACAATGCATTTTAAGAAAGAAAATTTTTGACCATTTAAAAACTTGTAACCATCTAAAAACATTAACATAAAATGAATATTTCAATTTGTTTTTATTAATTATGGAATTAGTAGTAGTAATGAGAAACTCATTTACATAAAGAATAATATAATTTTTCATCATTTAATATTAAAATTATAATAGCATTTCACACATGTTAATGTTAATGAAGGAGATAAAGTACAACTTGGTTTTGATTCATGTTAGATAGCAAGGGAATGCATAGATTAGTAGATTACTTCCTCAGATGATTTAGGAGATAAGAAGTAAATGATATTATATGCTCAGATAGGTATTGAACATGTTGTGAATTGAGAGAGGCTTACAAATTGGCAACAAATTTGGCTGACTTGGGAGGAGAATGGGTTGGGGGAAGAATATGTAGAGGCATAGAAGAGATATAGTGACACATTAAAAGACGGTAATGTGGAAATAAGAGAAGATGATGACCAACTGTTATGGTCACTTAATTCAACTAGAAACTATATGCCCATAATAGGTTACAAAGCTCTTGCTAAGGAAGGAAGGAAGGGACAATAAGTATGGTGGTGGAAAACCATGTGGAAATTAAGATGTCCTTCAAAAACCAAAATTTTCATGTAGTTGATTTTAAACAATAGGGCTCCCACCTGGGAGGTGCTATAGAAGAAAAAATTCAATGGACCAAGTTGGTGCAGCGTATGTCAACAAACAGAAGAAAACATTGTACATATAATTATGGTTTGTCCTTTTACAAAAGAGGTATGAAAAGAGGTGGAAAGAATGATTGGATTAAGAAATGCCCAGGAAGGTGAAGACATAGAAGAAGCATTTAGATCATGTAATGAAAAAAAATATACAAAGAAGATCAAATCCCTCCCTCTTAACATAGCTTGGGGAGTATGGTTAGCCATGAATTTGAAGTTGTTTGAAGGAAAGGAGACTTTACCTATAAAATGTGTTTTCTAGGCTCTAAACATATCAAATGCTTACCCATAGACATAGGATAAAAAAAAATATCATGAGATGAAAGAAGAGGTAGTCAACAAGGATATCCCATGTGCAAACTTTGATGGTGCATTGCAGGGAATCCCTTCAAAGGGAGGATCATAAGGAATTTTATATTTAACTTGAAATAATTGAATTTATTTCAAAGTTGGGATAGGCCAGGAAACAAATAATTATTGCGAATTGATGGCTCTCAAATTAGTTTTGAGGCTAGTCTAAGAGTTTAGCATATCACAAATACAAATATTTGGTGACTCACTCTTGGTTATTGAATGATTGCACAAGGAAAAAACAATAAGGAATTTCACTTTACAACCATTATATGATGATGTGCAAGTTCTAATGAAAACTTTCTCATGTATCTCTTTTCCTTATGTTACACCTCATATTCACCTCAGTGTACCCCATATTTTTTTGCCAGATATGGACCATCATATGAACAAACTATGTGCCTTATTGTACAATGATGAGCCAAAAGTGTGATTGTATTTGCACTTGTGTATTGTATTGGACCATGCTTGGATGTTATTTGTATTGGTAGGGGGCTCATGTGGTATCTCCAAACCCCATGTGGTCAATCATGGCTCGTCCTTTTAGTCCCCATCTCAAGAATGGATTTTTCTTTTATGGCTACAGTCGACTACCCCTTGGTGTTGGTAACTCTCACCATGCCAATCATTTATGATCTCAGTTAGTCATGCAACCATCTTAGGGTGGATCTATTATGACACATGATCTAGGGGAACTACATGGTCTCTTACCCCTTTTTATTTGATGTAAAATTGTTGTTCTTTGTAAAGGTTTCCACACCTATGTATAGCACACTTATTGTATTCCTAAACATGGATCCCTTTCTTATGTATTTATCACACTTTGGTCATTTCCTATAAGAGATTATTCTACATATGTTCACTCATTTTCATGTCTCCCAAAGCAGTGCCACAATTCTTGAGACAATACACATTCTGAGGCATTGGTCACATCCACTGAGGCACATTTGGGCTACTTTTTCACACATGAACATCCTCTACACATGCCACATTGGAGATCCTAGAATGCTCCTCTTCTTTTACCATTTTTGGAGGTGTCTTCCACTTGATTTGAGGGTCAAACCACACACGTGGGGTTTATGATATCCATGTGAGTGTTTTGGGTGATCATTTGACTTGAAAATGGATTGTCATTTCCTTGTGGAGGATCTTTGCTTGATTTGAGGGCTTTATCATACCTTGGAGACTACTCTTGATGATTCCTCGAGAACATTATGAGAAGGTGGTCCACTTTTTAGGTCATTCTCCACATTTCATGAGGTTGTTCCACTTGGAGGAGTGGAACGTTGGAGATTTTCTTGCTTTGGAGGCTACCTCACCTTGTTTTAAGGCCTCCACATTCATTGTTTTTTTAGAACGTTGTTCTAGGAGACAAAATTGACCCCTTTTTTGTGGGATATTCCTCTTGCATGAAGATTTTATGTACATGTGGCATCATTTTATTATGTATTGACTTAGTCTCCTTCGTTGTGTGGATGACAAGTCTCCTTTGTTAGTCTCCTAGGCTAATTTTAGGGAAAAATAAGTAATAAAGAATGAGAAGGATGTAGAAGCCTCCTCTATAAATAGAGGCTCTCCTCTCATTTAAAATCGTTGTGAATTGTTGGAGATCATTTTTACAAGCCATTAATAGAATATATTTCTGGGAGTTTTTGGTGTCAATTTTTGGAGCTCTCTCTTTCATGGTTCATCAAAGACATTATTGTGAATGTTCAAGACTTATACATAGCTAGCAAGATCAATCTGTTTGAGGAGATGTTCTAGGGTTTGTTCCTTCCTTCTTCTCTTATTAACCTGGGTAAGTACTTAATTCATTGCTTTGTTTTCTCTTTTGGTTCCTTGGCAAGGGTTTTAAGCATTATATTCAATTTATAGTTGATCTTGTTGGTGAATGATTTTCCCTTGAGGAAACACTTCTTGCAGGGCCTTGGTTTTCACAACTTGTCTTCATAGACAAGAGACTTTTTTTCCTTAAGGTTTCAATCTCTCATTCTAATCCATAAGCCTTGGATAACCAATTATTGGAGGGGCATACTTCTTGACCCCATAATCCCTAAGTGAAGATTAGGCACTAAGTATATTCCCAACAATCAACCACAAAACCCTAAACATCCAAATTTATTTTCTTTCTTGTTTTATAAAATATAAAAATCCAAAAAATATCCCAAGAAAATTCAAACAAAAATATTTATTTATTGTCTAGTGAATGGTTAATGCTTTATCTTACTTTATAGACATCTTGAATGAGGGTTTATGCTTCAATGCTTATATGTGAAATTAATCTACTAGTTTCTAATTGTGTTTATATTTCATTATGAGATTCTCTTTGTGAAACCCTAAGGGGATTCACCATCCTTTCTTACACGTTTATGCTAAGTTCGTGATTACATATACATTAAGCTTGTAATTTATGAGTGTTGGTTTGCATTTAATGTTGTAGGTTATCTATTAATACCTAGAATGTAATAATTATCTCCTAAGCCTCTTTATATTGAGGTGGTTTATGCCTTTGTTTCTCATTGGATATTATTCAAGGCAACTTATCACTTATTGAGCATTGGTCTATCTAATCATATATTGAGGTTCTTTTCGAAATAAATCATATTTCATAGGTTTATTTCATAGATTGAGATACCCCCCTTGGATTTAAGGAGCTGGCCTAAAGTGCATGGGAAAGTGTACTAAGGTGACAATGGTGCATTTCCCATTTTTGCTAACCCTTATAACATTGTGGTTGGGATTTTGATAAGGGTGCTAATTTGGGCTATAACACCTTGCATATATAGGGACATGAATAAGATAGGAGATGGACTATCAAAAGATGGATTAGGAATGGATTGAGGAACTTAGATTATACCCATAATCTAGGATGGGCACACAACTAAATATACTCATGAACCTTGGCTCTTCTTATATACTACTACATAATTTAGATTAATGCAAATGATAGTTTCAAGTTTACAGTTTGAATGGTGTAACTTATATATTTTTTTGTGATGGGAAACATACTTAATATTACTACTATAGTTTTTTGTTATGATTAAAAAGGCAAGTATGAAGATTCATTTTATCAAGTGGATTAAGTGCACTCTTGAATGCCTTCGATATATAACTATGTAATTTTGTTTATATTTAATAAAAATACTAACTATTTTCCTTGGAAAAAAATGTTAATTTTAGTGAAATGAAATATCTTTTTTCCCCTCAAATGTGTTGTCCACTCCTTGAATATTTTAAATGCCTACCCATAGGTGCATGAAAATACTATCTCTCATATGCAAGGTGAAGTGACAATAAATAAATATATTCCATGGGATTTTTTAGATGGAGCATCATAGCGGAACCCTTCTAAGGGAGTTTTAGGTGACATTCTGTACTTATCTTCATATCACAATATTTCTTTTAAAGCTATTATTGGTTAAGAAACTAACAACTTCTAGGAATTGATGGATTTAAAGTTGGTCTTGAAACTAACACAAGAATTTGGCGTAACCCAATTACAATTTTTTGGAGACTCAGGAGTAGCTATATAAGGGATGTGCAAATAAATTTCTCTTAGTTATTTTACATTACGACCCTCATATGATGAATTTCTTAATCTACTTACATCTTTCTCATCTACATCTTTGTCTCATATTTATAGGACAAGAACATTGTTGCAAATGGGCTCTCAAAAGCGAAAGTTGGGATAGAATGAGGAACTTGGATTGTTTTAATAATCCAAAATGGACATGCTACAAAATATAATCATGAACCATGGACCTAACTATATTCATTACAATTTCTATCTCAATTTTCATATAATGATGATCTTTCATTGATCTCTATATGAATGATTAATTTACTTTTTTGAATGACATTTTGGTTATTTTTGAAGGGGTTATTGATGTAACTTAACATGAACAAATTTCAATGTTGTTTAGTGACGATGGATTGAGAATTTATGTAAAGGGCTTAAAAACACTTATAAATTCCATGATAATCTAGCAATGTGTTTTTGTTATATTAATAAAAATAAATATTTTTTTCCTTGGAAGAAAAAAGAAAAGAACCATCTTTTTAACAAAGTTTATTGTACGAAATTATTTAAATTTATAAAAGAATTTTTTAATTTATATATAATATTTCTAATGTGAAATGAAACTAAATAATTATTTTTTATTAAAATTTTAAAAATAACTCATTGTAGAAAAAATCACTTTTGAATTCTATATAATGATTTTTTAAAACTAGAACATGAAAACATTATATTATTTTAAAAAGTTGTAGCTAATGCTAACAATGGAGAACATAGGTCTACTTTGGTGGTTTATAGCCTACGATGAGAGGCTCTACTAGAAAATAAAAAGGATACATTCCATATTTTTTTACATGTTTCCGCTTTGACAAAAAAACCTTTAGTACATGAATGGATTCTCACAAATTGATTGTAGAGTAGAGCATAGAAACATAGCATATTATTTTAGGTGGAAGTCAATGGTTGTATAGAATCCCATGCAAATATTCTTTTTTGACTCTTGAGATAATCTATCCCGATTTTATTTCCTTCCCCTTGTTAATGGAGGAGAGGGACGTAGGTATTTTTTCAGAACATCCACAAAGGAACGAGAACTATACACTTCCCCTTCCTCCAACTATTCTTATAATTTCTCCTCATCATCTTCTAGATCCTTCCCTTGAGGGGGGAAAAAACCCCAAATGAAGGTTCTTCCATAATCATAGGAGATGAATTCTCTGTTTCCTTTTAAGCTTTAGCTACTAGATCAAGATTAGCCTTTGGAGTTTCATGTTCTTCTTCCTCTTGATCTTCAAGGGTTTCAAATATGTTTCTGTTGGAATTAGGTAGTCCTAACTTTGTAGGCTGAGATCCTTTGATTCGTCGCTTCTTATGCTTGATAGACACTATTTTGAAAGTTTCTTGTTCATTGTTGTTGTGAGTGGGTGGAGCTTGCTTCAAAGGAGGTTGGGATTCTTGTTTACTTAGATAAATATTTGCAAAGTGGTCATAATCATGGAAAATGTTATACTTTAATGGGATTTTTTCATTATCAAGGACTTGAAGATAAATCGAACCTTCCATATTAAGTTGAATCGCTTCTAGGAGGCCATTTTCTAAGTCCACTTCTATACATATTTTAACATAGGTGTATATACCCCATTTTATCTTAGCTCAGTCTATGAAACGACCCAACTACTCTCCAATAGATTTGAGAGTAGCTTTTCCCGAAACGATCACGGGAAGATGTGGAAAATTAACCCCAATTGGGGCTACCATAATTTCCATATTCAGATCAAAATCAATGGTCCAGTGGGAGATAAACATACCCCTAAGACCCATAAAGGATGGGCATGATCTAAAAATCTAATCTCTAGCCTCTTCACTTTCAAATATGAACAAGGAAAAAACCATTTCTATAGTAAACAAGTTGACATGACAAATCCCAATGTTTTGAAACCCATACCTGAACTATTTGAGGGTTGGGAAATAGGCATGTAAAATTTTTGATTAAGGATCATTCATGCACATAATGGATTTTTGGTTGATCTTCTGAGTTGAAATTTTCATCTTAGGGATGTCTTATGCCCTTTTAACAAATTTTATTTTTGATGGGAATTTTCCTCCACTAGATTTTGTATTTCTAAGGAGAGAAGCAAAGGCTTCCTCCTTAGATTTCTTGAACACTTCCATGAAAACCTAGTTTTTGTCTTGATTTAGCAGAGAAGCAAACTATCTATGGGATACTGATGCCGATGATGACTCCCTCCACATATCTCCAACATAATACGAGCTTTTGTGTGGCTCCCTCCTAGAAATGATGACTTAGCCATGATTCCAGTGTTCCAATCCAGTGACTAGTACACATGCATGTTGACAACAACTATTGGGTTCTTCATTGCTCATGGTTATGGAGACCGTGGCTAGTGTAAACCTTGTAACATCCCCATTTTCAATCCTTGTATTAGCGATATGTAATGTAAACATGATGTATGGTCATCGACCTGAATATGTAGTATGTAAACATTGTATATAATGATAATAAAGAAAAATGTGATGTCGACTACAGATGGACATGGACATCGTAATGGGGGTTGAGTTTTCCACAAGAGAGGAGGGGTGTAAGGGGGGGAGGGGTTTATTCATGAGTCTTAAATCCCAAACCATTCCTAAAATTATTGTTTTGAGTGAACCTTCTAATTTTCCCTTGAGTGTATGAGAGCCCAATCAAAGAATACATGTAAGAGGGTGGGTGTGAGGAGTCACATCCCATAGTTATTGGGAGCATGAGGCTGAGGTACAATCAACATTAAGGAGAGTGAAAGTAAAATGGATTGGGGTAAAAGGAAATTCATATGGGAAAAGGGGGGAGTTTTTACAGGCAAATTTTGGGATAACAGGAGGGAGCTGAGTGTTAGAATTGGAAGATAACCATAGTGGGTTTTGTGTGCAGCTTGTGGGATCTATAAAATGCATGAAGAAGCAGGTTGTTAGGCCTATAGAGTGAGTTTTATTGTGCATATCAAATGTTTTTTTTGTTGATCGTTTCCTATGATAGTTGTAATTCCCTAGAGTTCCTAGCAAGAGAGATTCCTATCCAACCTATGTTGGATCCCTAGAGGGAAGGGGGATATCCTGAGGGACTGTGTAGCAGAGAAAGGGATCCCATTCCTTGGGTTGTGTAGGTTATGGGGAAGAGAGTTGGTGGATTGGGATGGTTGTAGAAACTAGCTTGTTGTAAGTGGATAGTAGACACACTTATGAGACACTCTTTATTTTTTATTCCTAGACCCAGCTCGAGGGTGATTTGTTGTTGAGATTTGGAGAAACAAGTCCATGTTTGGGTGGAACGTTCATCCTCTACAGTTGGTTGCACATTTTATTTAAAAGATGAGTGTTTTATCTTTGTTCGATGTTTTATTTATGGGTTTATATTGTTGTGCATAAACTCTGTGTTTTTGAGAAATTAAATGCTAATATGTGTATGTTTAATTAATTGCATTCATGTTTATTAGAATTGTTGTTATATGCTTGGGTGTTTTTATCATGTTGCATGTTTTTAATTTAATGGTACCAGAAAAATAAAATTTTAAATTGTTGGGATTAGTAGTGGGGGATGTTGCAGATTCGTATCAGAACCTAAGGTTCAACACCGTGCTTGTATGGGCCAAAGATCAACGCGAATTATTTTTTTGGGTAAATCACCGTGGTGAAGTTTCACCTATGATGGATTTGGGGAAAATTGTGAAAACATAGTGAAATCCACAAATTTATGAGTGAATTCGAGTTTAATTTACCCTTAGATCCATCAAATAGATGATTAATGGCATCAATCTGTAGGTTGTTGAGTTAAATTTGGTCCTGAAGGCTAGATTCTTCATTTTAATGACGAATGAAGAGTTGGAGAATTGACGACTCATATCATTTTGACATTAAGAATCAAGGATCGAGATTAATTTGCAAGATTGGAGAGTTTTATAAACTAATGGATGACATCACCTTGATCTTGAAGATCGATGGTCTGGATCCAACATAGGCTTTCAAAATGCTTTTTCCTATAGGCTTTCAAAAGGTTTTTCTCGAAGTATTTTGAGAAGTTTTATAGATGGGTATTCGAAAGGTTTTTGTCGAAGGATTTCACAAGGTTTTTGCTAAAGGAGTTCGAGAAGTTTTTGCCAAAGGATTTTCAGAAGTTTTTTGCTGAAGGATTTCAGGAATTTTTTGTAGAAGGCTTTCGAAAGGTTTTCGTCGAAGGATTTCGAGAAGTTTTGCCAAAGGATTTTGAAAGGTTTTTTTACGAAGGATTTCAGGAAGTTTTTTCTGAAGCTTTCAGAAGGTTTTTTTTGAATGCTTTCAGGAAGTTTTGTCAATAGGATTTCATAATGTTTTTCCGAAAGGCTTTCGGGAAGTTTTGCCGAAGGCTTTCAGAAGGTTTTTTTCAAAGGATTTTGGGAATTTTTTGTCATAGGACTTTAGAAGTTTTTTGCCAAAGGATTTTTTGAAGTTTTCCTGATATGCTTTTGGAAGGTTATTGCCAAAGGTTTTCGGGAATTTTTTCCGATGGGCTTTCGAAAGGTTTTACCGATGGATTTTTGGGAGGCTTTGTCGATGGCCGATGGAGGAAAATTTCCAATGACAGACGTATGTTAGAGTAAAAATATTCTACGACAGTGCTGAATAGTTGAAGATGAATTCAACATGTTTTAGGGACCATTTCCACAGTAAAATAGTCAATTTCTATGTAATTTTTCACGATTTCGAAGGTCATAAACTTGCAAAGGAATTTTGAGGGCCTAAACAACATTTTCAGGGGGTCGAAATTATGAAATGAGTAAGATCTTTCCAATGAGACTTTATGAGTGCAAAAGAGAGCTCATATGTGAAAGTTGCAGCTAAAACAAATCATGGTATAAATTAGGTACCGATTTAATTCCAAAGGGAATAACTCCTTGCTCATAAGTGAGTTTGAGGCACAAGAGTAGTCAATGGAAATATCATGGACCATACAAGAAATCCGTGGAACCAAAATTGGAATCTAGGTACCTAAGATTGTACATGATGGAAGATAAGACACATGTATCATATAGGGATAAAAATGAGAAAACAATCCAAACTTTTGTAGACCATAACTATCAACCTAGAGCTCATATTTGAGAAAATAAGAAGTCATCGAAAAAATGAATCAAAGAGGAAAGTGTATGAATAATTAGAATTTGACGTAGTTCATTTTTTTATTCATAAATTGAGATGAAGAATGACATGTAGCCTATTTAATAAAACATTTTTCAATATGCCTAATTCTAACAGTGATTGTTGCATGCACATTTTTGCAGAATTATAGATACAAGAAAGCATATCTAGTTTCCTACATGAGGACTAGAGATATGGAGGATGCCCAAGGATATTACAATAATGGAGAGGAGGTCAGAGTCTTACATGTTAGCATGTGAAATGCAGATATTGAGTCCAATGGGCACAAAAGTAAAGTGGAGTCAGTGGATTTGGTTGAAAATATGAGAATCTTGCAGAAGGAATTGCAGATCTATAGAGAAGAGAATGAAAATATGATGAGGACTCATGAAGATATGCTACAAAGTTTGAATATGTTGTAGAAACAAGTCAATAAATATTCTAGCACAAAACAAGTAACTAGTCTAAGGAAAGTAGAGATATCTAGATCTCATGATAGGAGGGATGAACATGAGGGATCTAGAAAATCAAGGAGTATTAGTAAACATCACCATAATAATCATCATCATTCAAAAGGACATTCGAATGGAAGAGTGCATGCACATTCAAGGTCGAACATCATCCCAAGTGTGTCCCCTATCTGAAGTCAGAGGAGGAGGTATGAGGTAGATGATTTTCAAGGAGATCTTAGGAATATTAAGCCTCATTCTTTTGATGGTGATCACAAGAAAGATGAATATGCAGAAGCATGGTTGTTGGGAATGAGAAAATGTTTCCAATTGCAGAATTATTCATAGAATGTAGAAGCCATAATTGCAACCTACCTTCTTGAAGGAAAAACATCTATGTGGTAGGATTAGCTCAAGCAGGTTAATCATATTGATGAAAATATATTTTCTTGGAATAAATTCAAGAGACATTTCTAGCAACAATACTTTTCAGAGAATTATTATGACAAGAATATGAAGAAATTATTTGAACTCAAGGTTTGAATCATGAAAATGGAGGAGTATGAGAGGAGGTTCCTCTAATTGTTGAGGTATGTTGATTTCATAAAATATGAGAAGGTTAAAATCCAAATATTTATGAGTGGGATACCTTGTTTCTATAGTGATAAAATACATTATGATGATCCTAGGACATTGGAAGAGACCACAAGGAAATAAAAATACCTTTATGAGCATAATAGAGGAAGACCATCTTTCCAAAAGGCTTGGAATGACAAAAAAAAGGAAATATGGAACAAAGAAAGAAAGGTTTTATTATGTCACTTTACAAAAACATCTCTCAAGCATATCAATAAGGACAATCAACACAGAATGAGCCCAATATGACAGATTCATTTGGGAAAAGTCCAAGACAACAACCCATAAAACGTTGAGGATGTGAGGGAGACCACTTGTGTAGGGATTTCCCTCACAAAGGAGAAAATGAGGATTGTTCACAATATTCAGGAGGTTGATATAGTCGAGGACATAGGAAAAAGCATGCCAAGGATTTATGCAACCTTGGACAAAAATCAAGAAGAGTACCAATATCCCATGATTGAAGTAGAAGGTAATATTGATAATCAACCCATATCCATTTTAATTGATTCTAGAGCTAGCCAAAGTTACATAAATCATAATCTTGTCGAAACATTTTATTTTCAAAGAAGCAAACATGAGAAATATTGGTTGGTTCAGCTAGCCACAAGAGCTAAGAGAAGGATTACTGAGTTGGTTAAGGAGTGTCCAATGGACATGAATGGAATTAGCACAAAGGTATATTTGAACATCATATATTTGGGTTCATATGACTATTTTATTGGTATGGATTCGTTGGACAAGCATCATGTTGTCCTAGATTGTTACAACAAGGAATTCACTTGTCTTGATGAGGAAGGGAAGTTGGGGAAAGTTCAAGGGATTCCAAGGCCTATATCTATTAGATAAATTTCATCCATGTAGTTGAAGAAGAGTTTTAGGAAAGGATTCCATATTTATGCATCCTATGTGGAAGGGGAAACCAAAGATAAAATGCCAAGTTTTTAAGACCATCCAGTCTTGAAATATTTTGAGGATGTATTTAGGGATATTCCAAGGTTGCCACCAAAGAGAGACATTCCCTAATGTCCAAGACTTCTTATAGGATAGGCACATCAGAGTTGAAGGATTTGCAAATGAAACTCAAAGAAATTTTGAAGAAGGGCTATGTACACTCAAGTGTATCACCTTGGTGTTCCCCAGTGCTCTTTGTGAAAAAGAAGGATGGAACCTTAAGGTTGTGCATTAATTTCATACAGTTGAATAAGGTTACCATAAAGAAAAAATACCCCTTGCCAAGGATTGGTGATTTATTTTATCAGTTGAAAGGTGCAATAATATTTTCCAAGATTGACTTGAGGTCGGACTATCATCAAGTAAGAATAAAAGAAGATATTAGCAAGACAACATTCAGGACAAGATATGGACATTATGAGCTTATGATGATTCCATTTGGGCTATCAAATGCACTATATGTCTTCATGTGTCTGCTAAATGGAGTGTTTAGGGAATATTTGTAAAAATTTGTAATTGTTTTCTTGTATAATATACTCATCTACTCAAAGACAGAGGAGGAACATTAGAAACATTTAAGGATGGTGCTACAAGTGTTGAGAGAAAATCGATTGTATTCCAAATTAAGTAAGTGCATATTCTACCAAAGGAAGATTTGTTACTTGTGTTAGCACTAGAAGTCACCTCTAGATTGCGTCAAAGGTGAGCCCAATACCCATCGGTTTTATGTCATAGTTAATGGATTTAAACAGGTCAAATGGGGCAGACTCAAGAGAATATCGTTTTAACTCAGAAAACATGGGCATTATGCACAATAGAATGAGGTCTTGATTAACTTCAGCCAATAAGTTGTAGTAAAGGTGAGTAGGAGGAAGAATTTGAGGAGAAGATGTGAAAGTCTTCTCTGGACATCAGGTCTTCCAACACCCTAAGGAGGAAAAACTCTAAATATAAGATCCTCTTGAATTCAGAGTTTCAAGAAACTGAAAATGCTATAACTGCACTACAATCAAACATTCATTACAACACAGTCACCACAATCCATGCGAATCCTTCGATCATGAACATTCAATATCAGACGCAAAAAGGATGGAAATAGAAGCTGAATTTCATTAAACAAGAAGTCTCAAAACATGTTACATAACCAGAGAACCAGATATTCATTAAAACATTACAATACGAGAGATTATCTCAACCATAGACCATAAAAAAAATCAAAACTGAGTATTTATACTCAAAATAGTTGCCATCACCAGGAGTGTGACCTGGCCACTACAATCAAAGCTTTGCATTTGCATCTTCTTTTGTTAGTCTGCACTTGCATTCTTCTGTCAGATGCGATCTCAGATCAGTATGGGTTTTGTAGGAGAATTCGGTGAGAGGAGAACTTTCGGCTAACTGTCTACCTACACAACCATATTTCCATGCTTTCCATTTATGGGTTGAGATGAGGTTTCAAAAACCTCCCCCATTTCCATTAACTACCTGCATCAGGATCGGGATGGATCCTGACACCCATGAATTCTCTAGGAGACGCTCATGACTCCTCCAAGTCAAGCCCAACGCTTTAAAACCATGCAGATATTATGCTGAGACCAAAATGAGTTCTTTATCCCCTTGTCACAGCTCCTATCCATCGCTCCATGTGACTTTGGGCCATGACCTTACACATTCCCCATATGAAATTTCAGGATTTCACCTGTCGGGAGTCTTCACTTCCCTTGATTTCAAATATACTGATGTTCAATCCCACGAAGTGACTCATCTAGATCGACAGTCAGATATTCCTTGAATTTGATGACCATGATCATTTCCTTGAACAATCTCAACCATCCGTTGCTTGACATGCGCTTTCCCTCTCTTTATGGACCTTCTTCCATATGATCGTGGGCTATGATTGTGGGTCCAACTCTCAGGCATGTCGCGATTTCGCATTTCGTGACATCACATTGTGCTCCATGCTCAAACCTCCAAATCATGAAATCACTATCTATTGGATCAGGTGCCATGCGTCTCTTCTGATCAGATGACCCAAATCATTTCATGACTTCGTGTGTCGCGAGTCCTCATGACTCTTCCCTTTGGATGCTCCATTTTGCGAGTTAGAGAAATGCTAATATTGCACCACGTATTCATCCTAGGATTGGCCTCGCGATTTCATAACTCTATATGAAGCTATACTTCGTGAAACTCTATGATCCCGATCGCCCAATGGTCGTCGATCCGATCTGTCCGGTGGGTCTCAACCGTTGAAGGTCGATTGTTCTCACTCGCTTGATTTGAGTCCATATCAGACTGCTCTAAGTGCTGCACTTGTGATTATGGCTATGGCTTCTGTGAAGAATTACCTAGATGACTAACTGAGGGCTTGGGAAAAAAGAATGATCGACGATAGAGGTAAAGAGAGAAGTGATTGATCTTAGAGAAAACGAGTCGATTAAATGGAATGAATGTCGATAGAAGAAAAACTACAAGCCGAGAGGAAAAACTTACAATCGGGTCTGCAAAAGGAGGAGAGACAGGCAACACTTCAGATTTAGGAAAAAACCCCAAATTCACAAGACTCTGACAAGTTTATGTGATAACATTTGGCTCCATAGGGGATGGCATGCTCCCTGCGAGCTGCCAAGAACAAGTAGTTCTAGTGCCTTAGCTTTGGGCTATGGAGTCTCCTATTAAAAACAAAATAAACATAAAACATGAACGATATTTACAATGGTGGGATGTTGACTACGGATTTAAACAAAAAACTTTTTCAGGAAGTGCCCATTTACAGTGCCACCAAAAAATTCATTACCCTCCAAATTCTACAACCTGTAAGTATTATTTGAAAGTGTCTCAGAAATTTTGAAGGGTCCAATCCAAAGGGCTTCAAATTTACCATGCTTACCCTTGTCTTGTCTAGGTGCATCCCATTTGAGTACTATATCTCCCATCTGGAAATCCTCTCCTCTGATCTTCTTGTCAAATGACTGCATGATCTTCTGTTGATGGTCATGTGCCTTGTCCAATAGCTTTTCTTTGGTTTCTTGCACTTCTTCCAGTTGTAATATTCTCCTGACCATGTCATCAGGTTCTCCCTGGTAGTCTTGGAAGAATTTTTCCACCGATAAGGTGAGCTAAGAAGGAAATATGGCCTCAACTCCATACACAAGATGAAAAGGAGAGACGCCAAGAGACCTCTTTGTTGTCATTCTATCAACCCAAAGAGAAAACTTGAGCTTTGAATCCCATGCCTTCTTGTTGTCTTCTAGCAATCTTTTGAAATTTTTTATGAGGCTCTTATTAGAGGACTTTGCCAGTCCATTCCCTTGGGGGTAGTAAGGAGTTGAGTGAATCAATGAAATTCCAAATGCAGGATGCAACATTATTAGTGACAATTATTTTTGGACAACCAAACCTTGCCATAATATCTTCAAGAAAACCAATGACTACTTGATGTGAAGCACTCATTGTGGGAATGGATTATATCCACTTGGTAAATTAATCTGTGGTAGTCAAGATCTACCTGTGCTAACCACTTGAAGCAGGATGAATTTTCCCAATAAAATCTAGGCCCCACTGCTGAAAGTGTCTCGAAGCTACCACATGCTCCAATGGCAAAGAATTCAGCTGCTGCTTTCTAGAGAATTTTTGACACTTAACGCAAGTCTCGATCCTTGCACAAACATCGGTGAATAGAGTAGGCCAGAAGTACCCAACCTTGAGAATTTTATAGGCTGTGGTTCTCCATAAGTGATGTCCCCCACACAGGCTGCCATGAAAATCAAACATAATATTTTGATCTTCCTGTGGGTCTAAATATCTCAAAATTACTCCTAGAGGGTCTTTCCAATACAATACCTGGTCAATAAGGCAATATCTTATTGCTTTAATATTTAAAGCTCTTGCCTTGCTTTTTCCCATTCCATCAGGAGGCCTTAATTCTTGCAGAAAAATTATAATTTCTTTGTACCAAGTACATTGTTGTTTATCTTTCATTCTGTGGTCGGTATTATCGGCCTGTCTATCTGAGTTATTGACCTAGGGTTCATGTCATTCAGGTTTCCAACAAAGTCTCTAAAACTATCGGCCCTTCTGGTAAACCAGAAGGCAACAGAGTACACAGAATGCACTGTGCAGTCTCACCCGAGATAGCTTTAAATGGGTGGCTGTAAGACTCGGGTGTTTACAACCTAGGATTGAGTATGAGATAGGGGTTTATTAACCAGATCCATGCACTATGAACTATGAGGGTGATCTACCTATTCCTCACAGCTGCACATTCCCATTACACAGATTACTTCCCAAAAAACATATTCGTGATCCATAACAATGTATGAACTCGTTTATTAAGAATAACAATAACCTACTAAAATAAAGTAAAGAGATGCATACATTCATCACATTACATAGTTATTACCGTGGTTCACCCCCTCCTGGGCTACGTCCACAAAGATTTGGCTCTTGGCTCTTTTATTATGGAAGTTCTGCATTTCCAGCGCCGGGCGCTTACGATTCCCCTCTTATGGGTAAGATCTATATGAGGTGAACTAGATCGCACTAGGCTCTACATCCTATGAACTAATCCTCAGATCTACCTCATCTCCTAATTTCTAGCTCAACAACTTACAAAAATGGTTCATAACAACCAATATCGTATACCACATCCTCTCATGTGTAACTACAGTAAAAGATGGGATAACAATACTAACACCCCAAGATAATAAACAACTTTTCAACACAAAACAGTCGAACCTCTACATGATACCTACACATCTATATTTATACATTTTTGGCTCTTCAGTTGTTTACAAAGCATTACAAAAACCCTAACCCTACCGACGTTAGGTCTTCCTCCCATGCATGCGTGGTGTTCTTACTCCACATGTCACTTTCCTTGTGCACACTTTCTTTCATGTGCACGTGCTGTTCTTTCTCCAGTTGTTACTTCCGTTTCTACACGCTTTCTTTCCCATGATCATCCTTCTTTCCACTTCGGCCTGGTGCCAACAGGCCCCCAACACTGACATGTGACTTGTCCCGAGTCACCTAATCTTTCTGAGCTGCCTCGATCTCCTTGTTGATCGTCTTGATATTTTCCTTCAGCTCTGCTACTTTTGTCAGTGCCTACATGGTCTTCTCCTTAATGGTATCTACTACCTGAACTGCCACTTCGTCACTCAGTAATCCTGCACATTCTACCTATGTCTGTGCTATCTATTTTCTATCCCCTTATGCCTGTGTGAGAACTTTTGCTACCTATTCCTGTAGTGGTTCTATTTGAGCCTGACGCTCCTGTTTGTTCATTTGCACAGTGATAAGTTCTGCCTGCATCTTCTTTAGCTCTTGCGTTCCCTTGATGTGTTATGGGATTGGTATGGTCTTTTTCCTCTGTTTGAGTTCTTGGATCGCTGCATTGATCCTTTACTCTTCGTTGTCCTAGAATTGGACCTGTGGATCCTCCTCCAATCTTGTCCAAAGTTGTGATGCTTTATCACACAAGTCAACTGTCGTGCTAACCTGTGTCTCTATATCCTGTAGTTGTGCTGTCCTATCATCCTTATTTTTTCGACTTTCCATTTCCCACTCTTTTTTCTTCGGTATGTAACCATTTTCCTTGCCTTTGCTGAATTCGTGTTTCAAATGTTATGCGACCTTTTTATCTCTGGCGTGCTTTGAGATTTTTAGTTTTGTTTCCTCTTGTTGTTCTCTATTTTGATGATTTTTTTATTTTTTTATTGCGTGGTGGGTGGTTGACTGTCCTTGTACAACTTCATCCGACTCCCATTGATCATTCCTTCGAGGTCTACACCTGCTAAATCTATTAAATGTACAACGCCTCCGTCTGTTATAGATTTTACCTCGTATGGTTCTAACCAATGCATTCTCATCTTTCCTATGTGCTGAAATGATTTGCTGTCATAGAGCAATACTAGATCTCCTTCCTTGAATGTCTTCTTCTTGATGTGTCGATCATGCCAAGATTTGTCTCTGGCCTTCTGTACTCATTGATGGAATCCTGCTAGGATTCAGTCTTCCTCCATTGACAATAGCTGATTCAATCTTTCATGTATTGCGCCTCATTCTGTCATTTGTGTGATAGCGGCTACACGTAAGCTGGGTACTAAAAATACTAATGGCACTACTGCTTCTTGGCCATAGACTAGTTTGAATGGTGTGTGCCCTGTCAACTTTTTGCATGTCATCTTATACACCCATAATATGCGGGTACTTTGAGGTCCTAGTCGTCTCCGTTGACGTTACAAATCTTTGTTAGTGCGTTCTCGAGAATTTTGTTGAAGGCCTCTACTGTGCAATTTGCCTATGTATGATATGGTGTTCTCTTTTGATGATGAACTTCAAACTCTTCGAGCATCACATTGATGGTGTTGTTTATGAAGTGCGTTCCTTGGTTGCTCATCAAAATCTTGGGCACCCAAACCTAGTAATTACTTGTTCGAATAAGAAGTGTGTAGCTGTCTCTACGCTGCAGTCTTTTACTGGTGCGACTTCCGCCCATCTTGTTAGGTATTCCGTCGCGGTGATGATGTATCTTTCCCTTGTTCTTTTGGCTGGTGGGTTAATTGGTCCCATAAATTCTATTGCCCATTTATCAAATTCCTGTAATTTTACTTGTGGTTGTAACGACATCTCATCCCTTCTGTTGGGTTTGCCTACTCGTTGACAGACATCGCATCTCATATAGTACTCTTTTGAGTCTCTATGGATCATTGGCCACCATAATCCTACACAGAGTACCTTCTGTGCGGTAGATTTTCCTACGTAATGTCCTCCTGCCATTCCCTCGTGGGTTTCTGCTAAAATTCTTGGTCATTCGTGCTCTAACATGTACATTCGTAAGGTGCTATCTGCGCCCATCTTGTATAGATGTCCTGTGATCAGTTGATATTTGGCTGCCCAGACTACCAGGTTCTTCTTCTGTGCAGTGGTATATTCTTGCAGCATGATACCTATGCTCAAGTACTAGATGATCTCTATGAAGTAGTCGTCAACAATCTATACTGAGAATAACTATGCATCCAAAAATTTGTCTTCTAAGTTCGTGGGTTCTTCTCCATTTGTGACCCATGATAGGTGGTCAGGTCCTGCATTCATTTTTCCTGGTATGACTATTACTTCAAAGTCAAATTCTTGAAATAACAATAACCATCGACATATTATCCCCCCAAACACTGGCTTGTTGACTAGGTATTTCAGGGCTGAGTGATCTGTAAACATCTTAAAATGTTTTCCCAATAGGTAATGTCTGAATTTTTGCAGTGCATAAACCATAGCTAGGCCTTCTCTTTTTGTCGTGTTGTAATTCTGCTCTGAGTCTGATAGTTTTATGCTTGAGAATTCTATTGGGTGATCCAAGTCTCCTGCTCTTGGTTGTGCTAAGATAGCTCCAAGTGCTATCGCTAATGCATCTACATGTACATGGAATGTCTTTTCCCAGTCTGGAAATGCTAATATTGGTGCAGTAACCATCTTTTCCTTCAAAGTGTCTAGACCATGTTGACATGCGTCATTCCATTGATATTTTGTATCTTTCCTTAGCAGTTTTTCTATTGGTGTTGTGATCTATGCATATCCTTTGATGCATTTCCTGTAGTATCCGATGTGTCCTAACGTCGCTCGTAGCTGACATATTGTTTTTTGTGCTGGTAAGTTCACAACGACTGCGATCTTTGCCAGATCCACTAGTAAGCCTTGTTTGCATATTATGTGGCCCAATAGTATCCCAAACAATGTCCCAAATATGAATTTATTGATATTCAGTGATACCTGACATTATCTGCATCGTTCTAGCATTAGGTGTAAAACTTCCACATAGTTTTTCAGCATACTATAGATTGTCTAGTCATCTAGGTATACTTTGAGAAACTGATGAATGAATTCTTTAAATGCTGTGATAACCACTTTGGAGAATATAGTTGGTGCATTCTTTAGTGCAAATAACATGACTGTATATTGGTAAGATCCCCATTCCGTCACGAATGTGGTCTTGTATCTATCCTCCTGTGTTATCTTAATCTGATGGTATCCTGAGAATCCATCAGTGAATGAGTATGCTTCATTTCCCCCCACATTCTCTAACACTTCATCCGTGAATGGTGTAGGGAATGGGTCATGTAGGCATGCATCATTCAACTTCCTCAAGTTGACGCATATCCTGATCCCTCTGCCTTGTTTCTTGTCATGTACTACCATCAGTCTTATCCATTCTGATTCCTCGACTGATTCGATTATGTCGGCTTCAAGCATCCGATTGATCTCCTTTTTAAATTTCTGTTTATATATGGGGTTCATTCTATATGGTCACTGTCTAATCGGTCTTTCTTCAGGTCTGAGTGGTATCTTCATCTCTCCCAGTTCTCCTGCTATACCCTTCATCTCTGTAAATGTAGTAGGAAACAAGTTGTTGTATTCACACAATAACTCTGTGATGCTTTCTATTGTTGGCTCATCCCAATAGTCTCCAATGCTGGCCATTTTGGGATATTCAACTGTTCTGATGTTAACTTTCTTTACCTTGATTGGTGCGGAAATGACTTTGGATTCTATGGGTGGTCCTTCCACATCTCTTTCGCCTTCTACTTCTTCAATCTGAATATCGCACAGGTAATCTTCATCTCGTGCTTCCTCCTGTACATGGTAACATGACAGTAGTTCCTTGACCATCTGCTTATTCCGCTATTGTTCTTCTGTGATGGTTTCTATTTCTGGTTCTTTGATGAATATTACTCCTCTTATCCATTTAAGGGCCACATCTATGTTGGGGTTCTCATGCTCGAATGAGAAAGTGACTGCGAAGTTCTGCTACAATATTCGCCATGTTGTAGTTCCTTTGCACAATTCCTAGTCTGTGTATCAGTTCATTGGTAGTGATGAGGCTATTCCTTAGGTGGTGTCATTTTCCAGAGCGTTCTACATGCCTCCAAGTGCTTCGATGGTGCTCTGTGTCCATCGTAGTTATGTTGTTTGTTGTTTTTCTGTTCCGCGCCGAACCTTATGCACAATAACTGCTTACATTGATACCAGTCTGTGATAGTCTCCTTGTGTTCACCCCACCATATTGTAGGTGTGGCTTTGAGTGCTAAATTCAGTTCTTGTAACCTCTGGTTCTCTAATACTTCGTCTTCATATTGTGTCAAGAATGTTTCCAAATCATTTAGTCCATGGAAACTGGGTGGTTCTCTGATTTCTATGCCTATCCACCGTACTACGTGGTCTATTCATGCAAATATTCTCATGGATACTTCATGTAGTCTCTGCTGCCAGTTTTCTAACCCTATGTTTGAGTCTATTGCGCATGAAGTAATGCTCCTCCAACTGTGTACCTCATATGCAATTGTGTTTACGTAATCCTCATCGCACGTAGTTGTTCTGTACAACTAGCCGATATATTCTAAGTCCAGGAAAGTGGGTTCTATGAACCTCTCCTCTTCTGATGGGTCGAGTTGTGCTATGACCCTGTAATCTCTAGATTCAAATGTCATTTTTCTTGTTTTTAAGTTAATTATGGCCTGATTTTCAAACGCCCAATCCAAACCAAGTAGTGCCAGGTACGATGTTGTGCCATCTACTATTTCGACGACTTCAAAGTCTGCTTTAGTCCACACCCCATCAAGATCTATTGTTACTCCTTTCAGTCTACCTATTGGTAGGACTCTATGCTGGTTGGCTATTTTTAATTGGACATTTGAGTATCCCAATGTTGGCTCTCCCATGAATTTCCAGGTCTTCTTGGGTAGCACATTCACTTCGGATCCTAGGTCTAGTATAATGTCTCCCATATTGAAATCCCCAATGTTAGCATTTAGTCTAAATTCCCTATTTGTTCTTCTTCGGGTATGTACGTGATTGACAATTTTTGGTTGGAGCTTTTCTTCCGTCTTGTTGCTACATTTCTCTAGTATGTTTTGCAATATTTTCACAGATGAAGGGTCACTTAATACTTTTATGCATGATTGCAAAAAGTATTTGATAGTACTTACTTGTCCCTTGGGTTGCATTCCGTTGGTATGATTCGACGATGGTGGCATTTCATATTCTAGGGCTTCCTTGACTGGTTGTGCAGTTGAAGTCGACGCGACATCCACCTTCTGAAATTATTGTCTGACTTCCTTAAAATTCTCCTTTTATTTGGGTGCATCGAACTTCTTCCTTGGTTCAGTGTTCTTCTTTATCCATTGGTTATGTGCTGATTCCTGTCGAACTGCGTCATTTCCTATTTTTGTTCCTCCATGAGTGATTATGTTGATTTTTTTCTCGTCGTCCCTTTCTTCGGCTAAAATCCATTGAACATTCTGATTGTTCTGGTTCCACTTTTCTTGGATATTTACTAATAGTGTCGGACATTCCTCTGTCTCGTGATCCGATGTGCGACAATACATACAAGTCGCTAGTGGCAGTGGACATTCTCATGCATAATGTCCTGGTTGCTGACAATTGTGACATGTGATTGGGCCTTTGCCACATCCAAAACCTCCTTTGGCTCATCCTCCTCCTCTTTAGACTGCGTGATCACCTCTCGGTGCGTTATACTGTGGTGTCTGATTATACTATGCAGTATTGTACTAGGGTTGTGCCGGGTTGTACTGTGGCTGCACGTTGTTGTAGGGTTGCTGCACAGTATTATACTGCTGCTGCATAGTATTTTATGGGGTTGGGGCTTGGTTGAACTGGGGCACTGCTTGCCAAGTCATCATTTAGGCCTGTACTCTATATGCATCTGATGTTCTTTCCCGAATCATCTCCATAGTTCTGCAATATTTGTCATCGTGGCCCAATGACTTACAAAAGGTGCAATATGAATTCTTTGGAACTGTATGGTACTTCTGCATCATCCTGCAATGGTAGGGGTCGTGACCCGGTTTCTTTCATATTTAGCACCATAATCCTCTCTGTGGTAGTGGGTTTGGTATACCTATTGCTATATACTGCAGGAATGTTGGGCATTCGTTCTTGTGGTGTCCTTACGTTCGAAAAGTGGTGCACCAAATGACTTCTCGTTTGTCCTTGTTCTTATTCTGGTTCAACTGAAATGTTAGATTCTTCAAATCCTCCTTCAATTCTTCAATAGTTGGGTCCGTCTGCTAGTACTAGTTCTCTTCTAGCTACAAGGCTTCCTATAGAGCCTCGGCTTGCATATGAAACTTCTACTGTCGTAAGGGATATTTTATATGTGGGAGTAGTGAGTTGACAAACAGGTGCTGGTGCTGCATCTCGATCATAAGGTATTTTAGTTTTCCCTTCAATTGCTTGAACCTCTGATCAATCTCCCATTTAGACTCTCCTGGTTTCTATATTATCTCGATCATCTCATTCATGTACTGATTCTCTAAGCTCGGCTTCTGGAACTCATTAATCAATAGCTTCTTAATGTATGCAAGTTTCCTCGTCGTCTCAGGGGCACTGCTTGTGTCTAGAATCATGTATCAGTCTCATGCACAGTCTCTTAGCATGATCACTAACTGTGCGCATTTGGTGTCTTCATCAGTGATCTTTTTTTCCTCCCAGATCTTTGCGCAAATGAACAAGTGCTTCTCAGGATCTTTTTCTACTTCTCCTCAAAATTCTAGTAATCTGATAGTGGGATCGTGTCCCGCCATTCTAAATACTGAAATGCTACCTCCGCTGCGTGGTGTAGATACTTGAATAATACTGCTTGAACTGGACCCTCCAGTTTTTACTCCTACGATAGATGTACTTCTTGCTGTCAGACTTCCTCCGAACTTCGGTTGTCTAAACGGTGGTGTTCTCTTTGGTGTATTAGTCGCACATAGGTTTATGGGTTCCACACTGACATTAATATGGATAGGATGGATGCCTTCTTCTCCCATTCTTGGGCCTCTTGTTTTCCTCTCATAATTTGTGCGCAAGATTTCCTCAATCTTCTCCACAGCCCGAAGATCCTCTACCTCTTCCTCATTGCTTGCCAAGCCCTCCCTCGCGGCTATGGCTCTCTTCTTGGTATTCACTTTATATTGGTAGGGTACTCCGCTATGCGTCGTTCTTGATGATGCCAGGATCCACTGAAGCTGGTCGTCATCCATCAAGATCAGGTCCAAGAGTTCCTCCTTCGTGCCTTTATCCTGACCTTCTTCCATTTATCCTCTCTCTATCAGTGCTTTCCCCCTTCCCCCATGTATGCAGTGAAGTCTAGCTGTCTGATTCCATTGTCATTACACCTTTGTTATATAAAAATATTTTAATAGAAGTATACAATGATCGAATGTACCTTCCTCGAGGTCCACGTAGAAATTCTTTCTCTGCTGCACTGTATGACTTCGATGTGTCGACTGCAAACTCTGTGATGAATCCTGCCACAATAATGTCAAGCCAAAAGTCAACTGTGTGGGTGAATTTGTTGTTCACCTGCTGTAACTGCTCAAATTGTAATAGGGTCTAATATAGCTATCAGATTCGGTTCTTCACATGGTTATATTTCAATCTTAGTATCCACTCCTGTAGTAAGTGGGGAAAATCACAGAAAAAGACTTCGTGTAAATCCGTAAACACGTATTTATCCAGATATTTGCGAGGTGTGATGCTAGGGTTTCTATTGTCTTTCTGGGAAAACTCTAGCTCTTTGGTTCTCAACCAGCCTTCGATTTCTATTTTCATGGGGTTCCACGGTCTCAACATTCCCTTCTAATGGCCTAGTGGTATTTTGGTTTCACTCATTCGTTTCTCATGCACTCTATCTCTTCTACCCAATCCTCTCTTGTTCCTCTTAACATGACAACAAAACCATTTGTTGTTTATCTTTCATTCTGTGGTTGGTCTTCTCAACCTGTCTATCTGAGTTATTGACCTAGGGTTCATGTCATTCGGGTTTCCAACAAAGTATCTAAAACTATCGACCCTTCTGGTAAACCAGAAGGTAACACAGTACACATAATGCACTGCACAGTCTCACCCGAGATAGCTTTAAATGGGTGGCTGTAAGACTTAGGTGTTTACAGCCTAGGACTGAGTATGAGATAGGGGTTTATTAACCAGATCCATGCACTACAAACTATGAGGGTAATCTACCTATTCCTCGCAGGTGCACATTCCTATTACACATATTACTTCCCAAGCAACATATTCTTGTTCCATAACAATGTATGAACTCGTTTATTAAGAATAACAATAACCTGTTGAAAGAAAGTAAAGAGATGCATACATTCATCAAATTACATAGTTATTACCATGGTTCACCCCCTCCTGGGCTATGTCCACAAATATTTGGACCTTGGCTCTTTTATTATGGCAGTTCTTCATTTCCGGCGCCGTGCGGTTATGATTCCCCTCTTATGGGTAATATCTATTTGAGGCAAACTAGATCACACCGAGCTCTACAAACTGCAAACTAATACTCAGATCTACCTTCTCTCCTCCTTTCTAGCTCAACAACTTACAAAAATGGTGCATAACAGTCAATATCGTATACCTAATCCACTCATGCGTAACTACAGTAAAAGATGGGATAACAATACTAACACCCCAAGCTAATACACAAATTTTCAACACAAAATAGTTGAACCTCTACATGATACCTACGCATCTATATTTATAGATTTCATGCTCTTCAGTTGTTTACAAAGCATTACAAAAACCCTAACCCTATTGACATTAGTTCTTCTTCTCATGCACGCGTGTTGTTCTTCGTCCAACTATCTCTTCCATTTCTACATGCTTTCTTTCCCATGATCGTCCTTCTTTCCAATACAATACCTAGTCAATAAGGCAATATCTGATTGCTTTAAGATTTAAATCTCTTGCCTTGCTTTTTCCCATTCCATCATGAGGCCTTAATTCTTGTAGAAAAATTATAATGTCTTTGTACCAAGTACATTCTACCAATGAGGGGTTGTCCTGAGAATTTTTATCAGGAAATTCAATTTGATGATTTTCCGATCAAGTGTTGATGAATTTAACCCCCAAATCTTTCGATTAGACTCAGCCAAAATCTTGGCTAAACCTTTGCCTTTAACTAGCCTGATGGGATTTATTTCCAGCTCGAATTCAAGGATTTTGATAATCCACTTGCTCCTTCTCTCATCTATGTCAGGCTGAATGAGAATGTCCTTCACAGAAGCTGAAGGAACATATGTGATAACCTTTGAATGTAGGACATAGACTCTAAAAGATTTGAGATATTTCACCATGGCATAGGCCTTTTTTTCCATTATGTCATATTTCACCTCAACGTCCCTCAGTGCTCTGCTAAAAAAGGAAATGGGCCACTCCAACCCTTCAACATCCTTTTTCAATAAAACAACTACTACTGTGTCAAGTGAGGCAAAGGAAAAAATCAAGAAATACCTGGAGTAATCAGGAATGATAAGCACAGGTGCCTCGGTCAATGCCTTCTTAATTTGGACGAAAGAATTTCTGGCCTCAACAGTCCATTTCACTTCATTCCCCTTCCCGAGCATGGTTGTGATATGCTTCACCAAATCAACAAAATTTGAAACAAACCTTATTAGAAAATTAATTTTTCCCAGGAAAGACTGGACTTCCTTCTTGGATCTAGGAAGCGACAGGGCTTGAATAGCTTCTACCCTGCTTGAAATAATCCTGACCCGCGCAGTTGATACAATATGTCCTAACAATTTTCCTTCCTGCATGGAAAATAAATACTTCTTGGGATTTAGGGAGAGACCAAAACTTCTGCATTTCGAGAATACCTTTCTCAGATGATAACATTGCTCTTTATCATATCCGTAGAACATTATAATGTCATCCAGATAGACAACCACAAATTTATCCCTTTCTCCAACGAAGGCGATGTCCATAGCTTGCTGAAAAGTTGCCCCTGCATTCATCAATCCAAAGGGCATCTTCACATACATAAATGTGCCCCAAGGAGTGGTGAAGGTTGTCTTTGTTGGATTACAGAGAGGGGGTGTGAATCAACAATAGCATAATTGTAATCCTTTTTCTTCAAATGTTATATCAATGTAGAATTATTATACAATAATTAGCAGTAAGAATTAAATAATCACACACATACACAGTACACTAGTGTTTTATGTGGAAACCCAAATCGGGAGAAAGCTACATAATGATTTTTCTTGTATGTCTTGAAGAATTACATTCATTGGAAGCACCAACTTCCTTTGTTTCCCAGCAGCAACTGGAAGGAGACTCCAACCCCCTAGTTTCTCAACCTACAACCTGAGGGAAGCTCCAACTCCCCAATTCTCTTGCTACAACCAGAAGGAAGCTACAACCCCCTATGTTCTCTGGCTACAACTGGAAGGTGTCTACAACCATCTGTCCTTGCCCCATCTTGCCACCCTAAAGTAGAAGTTGAATGATGGAACCACCGTCACACTATCACTATGAGATATACTGCTGTAAACCTATACCAATAATTATGAACCATGCATCAACCATGCATCAACCTGTACCTCAACCTGTACCATAAACAAGTGCATCAACCATGCACCAACCTATACCAAACAACCTGTAATAAACCTGTACCATAAAAAAGTGCATCCAACCATGTACCAAGTATGTACCAATCATGTGTCAACTTCTCATCAACTATGACTCATCAATATGTACCAACATCATCAACTATACACCTCATGTATGTGCCAACTCATCAACTACTTGTCTCAATCATGTACTCAACATGTACCTCAACCAAAATCCCTCATCAATTTCATCATCAAAACCTTATTTGTAGCTCTGTAATAGACCTGGTGTATATGATCACATTCCTGCAAACCTTCCTTAACTTTAACAACAATAGACTAGCATTTTCATCAAACTTTTCTTTAGTATCACATGACTAGTTTTGGATTAGTCAACAACCCTAACTTGAAGTAATCATAACTTTGAACCTGTAATGTATAAAGATATGAAACTAATATAAATGTTCTTCAATGTGTTTTATGCAATTCCTCCAGGTGTCACTACTTGGAACCTCTCAGAAAAGGAGTTATATCAAAAATGGCACACCTTGTTGAATTCTGGCTTATTCTAGAGAGCGACCGTGTAGAGCGTTCCCCACACAAAATATTCGTTGAATTGATCTGAAAATATTACCTAGAATACTAAATACTATACCCTAACTAACACATTTTGTCTCACTAAATTTGGATCTATTATGAAGAATTTATGACTTTTTCACCCGAAACACCTGTTTTTGACTAGTTTCAGGACTAGCCACAAACCCTATTTTCCACGGAGTGTAACTCCCAAAATACAACGACCCACAAGATGAATTTTTTAACAAAGATACTTAGGTATGTTTTATCAATGGAATAGCAATTTCACAATCTGACTCATTATAGAAAAACATTTATAGCGAAAATGGTGATATAACCTTTAAATAACATACCTTAGAAAGCACCATCAAAATAATTTATCCTTCCTTGCATTTTGGCCTTCTTTTCTTCACCTTCCCTTAGAAATTCGGCTTAGATATCCTTGGTTACCTCAAACACCTATATATATTAAATATTCTCAAGTGTAATTAAAATGAAAGAGCCTTGCCTCTTATTTATACTCTCCAAGTAGCTTCCTTAAAAACATCTTCTAGGTCACTTGGCCCACTTTCCTTATTTTAGGGTTAACCCACTTCTAATTTCTCCATTAAATTTATTATTGAAATAATTTATTTTTTATTCACTTTTAATTATAATAGAATCATCACTTCACTTTATTATTTACCTTTTAAAATCTCTTAAACCACTTTGACTACTTTGACCTTTTGGGGCTTCTAGATGACATATGAGGGTCCTCCAACTTCGTAAGGCCATAAATCTCAAACCATGAGGAGTTATGTGACATTCCACATACCACTAGAAATGGAATGACATTTAATATTCATCTATAATAGTATTACCTTCAAATATATAAAAAATCATACCATTATCCTTCAACCAAACTTGGGTCCATTACCCAAACCTTGGTTCTCCAACTTCACATGGTCATAACTCTCTAACCGTGAGGAGTTATGTGACGTTCTACATGCCACCAGAAATTCCATGACAAACACTATCCATCTAGGATATTTTCCCTGACAAATTCACTGTCCTTCATCTCATTATTCGACAATTAAAAATGGGTTCTCTTACTCTGCAAAACGCCTTCCCATGAGGGCTTTCACAATAAGGGGACCACTTTGGAGTTCATCAATATTTACTTCTTATCAACCATGAAAGAATAATAATGAGTCATATTTACATCAAAAAATATTGGGTCCATTACCTAAACCTTTGTGCTACAGGTCTTTCTTCAAGGGTTGACATCAATGACAACCAACCTTAATCAACAATCTCCCCCTTTGGCATTGATGGAAACAATCTGATGAAATATTGAAATCATATAGCTCATGGTCCCCTTGGAACCATGCCTCTGCCCTCTGCATCTGATAAATCTGCCTCTGTCCTCTGCATCTGATAAATCTCTCCCCCTTTGTCATCAATGGTAAAGGTATCTTTCCATCTAGGGTTGCTCCCCCTGACTGAACTATCCTCTTATGGTGCTTCCTCGTGTACATCTAAGACATATAAGACACACATTCAAAAATAATTCAAAAGCATTCATTTTGGAGTATAAATAACTCCAAGTCTTTGCTGAAGATATTTAAAGGCTTCTCGTGGAAGTGGTTTTGTAAAGATGTCTGCCACTTTTTCTTTTGTGCCCACATACTCAACTCTGATGTTCTTTTCTGCAACCTGTTCCCGTAGAAAGTGATACTTGATTGGAATGTGCTTCGTCTTGGAGTGCATCACTGGGTTTTTTGAGACACTGATGGCACTTGTATTATCACAATATATTGGAATGGGCTCATCATACTCAACCTATATATCTGTCAAAGTTTGTTTCATCCAAAGAACTTGTGTACAACATGTTGCTGCTGCAATATACTCTGCCTTGGCTGTAGAGAGAGATACTGATGTTTGTTTCTTTCTTAGCCATGATACCAAACACTCACCTAAGTAGAACGCTGCTCCACTGGTTCTTCATCGGTCATCAATACAACCTTCCCAATCTACATCTGTGTAGGCAATAAGTGATATATCTTTTCCTTTTGGATACCATAATTCAAACTCTTATGTTCCTTTGAGATATCTGAAGATCCTATTTACTGCTAATACATGTGATTCCTTTGGTGCTACTTGAAATCGTTCCACTTGTCCAACTGCCTGCATTACATCTAGTTTGGATTCTATCACATATAGTAGGCTGCCAATCATTGACCTGTATTGCCTCTGATCTGTAGACTTCAAATCATCATCTTTGCTCAACTTACAACTAGTTTTCATGGGAGTGATAAATGGTTTGCAATCTTCCATTCCGAACCTCTTTAACATTTCTCTGATATACTTGGTTTGAGAAATAAAAATTCCTTGGTTTCTTTGATGTATCTGAAGTCCTAGAAAGAAGGATAGTTCTCCAAGTAACGACATTTCAAATTCATTCTGCATGTCTTTTGCAAATTTCTGACTTAACCTGTCATCATCACTACCAAAAATAATATCATCAACATAAACTTAAATTAATAAAATATTACCTTGACTTACCTTGATGTAGAGGTTGCTGTCTGCACTTCCTTTTCTGAACCCTGCTTGCTGCAGATACTTATTCAGTCTGGAGTACTATTGAAGCAATTCTTAAATTTTTATCCCTAAGGCCTAAATTTTTTCTTTTTCGGGTTTCGGCTTTTCACAAAACACGAGTTTCATTATCAATCCCAAGCACACGACACCTTTTTCTTAAAGTTTTTAATTATTCGGATAATAAAAGGAAAAACGGCTTAAAAGAATTATAAGAATCCCAACGCTTTTTATTTGAAATTATTTAAATCATGTTAAATTTTAAAACTAACAATTTTAAAATTAAGATTAAAGAATTTTCGGGATTCGAGGTTTGCTACAAACAAATTTTTTTGATGCAAATCGAATCGCGAAATCCCGATCCCTGATTTCCCGAAACGTTGAAGTCTTAGTTAAAACACAGATTAATTAATTCTCTTATATGAAAGGTTAAGGGTTAAGATAATCATGTTGCAATTTCAGGATTCACGGTTCAGTGAGATCACATCTCCTGTCATCATGATTCCCAGAATCTCGAATCACAAAACCCTAATCCACAGTTCGCGTTAAATCAAACTAATTCTGTTTTGGCCTTAATCGTAATTAATTAGTTAATTAAGATGAGTTAAGTCCCGTTTTTAAAAAGAAAACCATCGCGATTTCGCGATTTCAGAGATCGGATTTCATTGATAACATACTTCTCGACATCATGATCCCCAAAATCCCGAAAAGCAAAATTTTCATATTTGATCTATGATTAGCACTAATTAACCTTTTTTCCAAAACAAGATTAATGATAATCATTCTTTTTAAGTGTTCATTCATGTTTCACTTTCCGATTAAGTAAGTGTCTCGTTTACTTTAAAAACCCGAAGGCACCTAAATACGGACATTAAATGCGTATCTCGGAAATATATCTTCCGCATTAAAAGCCTTAAATTCGTGACAACTGTGTCAATCTTGTCATTTTTTAATGTATTCAAAATGAACATCCAAATGTCTGTGTTTTCATTTTTAGATGAGCTCGTTCATCCATTTTCTTTGACAGGTTTTCARTTAAACGCAAAGTCATGGCATCGAAAAAGGCACCGAAGAAGAATGAAGATGCACAGGAAGGAGATATCATCTCCGACACCACTCCACATGCTATAGACTCCATTAAATMTTGGACTCAAATCTCTGAATTGCTGGAATACGAGCTTGAGAATGCTCATCCTGATTCTGAAAATYATTGCTGGGACATAGCTGAGTCAGAGCTTCATAAGATCGCTGCGCGCCCGTGGCTCATGGAATACAATGATATGATCAGCTGGGCCCTGGAAAAGGTCAATATACCAACAAGGAGCATCTTAAACGACCAAGGAGTTATCGTTGGCTCATTCAGGCCAGAACACATACAAGTAATGGATAAACTCTCGCCAAATCCTAAACATACTTTTAATGCTGGATTTTTAGCAGAGTTTCAGAGGAAAGAATGTATTGAGGCAGACCGAACATATCCTGATATGATTAGAGATTGGGAGAGGTGTCCAACAAAGTTTAGAGATGATTCCCATGTGATTTATGCTACAACATCCTTGAATGAATACATGGTATATGTAGCCATTATGTTATGTAGACTTTTTGGGAGAAAAGATCCCTGCCATTTTCATGCAGATTGGGTGCCCTTTTTAGAAGAAGCTTTAGAAGGAAATGGTTTTAACTGGCATAAGATTTTGTCAGATAACCTAACACAGGAAATCTTAAACTACAAAGCAACAAAATCAAAGGGACAACCAACAGCCTTTTACATGTCAGCATACATTATGGATGCAATCTGTTATGTGACTCCTTTTCCTTTAATGAATTGGAGTTGAAACATTTCCTGTCTAGAACCCATTCATAAATATCACTCAGCCCTTTGGGAAGAAAATGCTAAGGATGCATTTTATGAGGTTTGTCATTTTATTATAATTCCGATGCATAAAATATTTTTTGGATGCGAACCCCCTCGCATTTCTGATGTAATCACATAAAATATTAAAGCAATTGCCGATTGGTTTATTGAGGAGAATTTTTCTTACATTAGGGTTTACGGTTGTTCCATTCCCCCTTATGCACTCCCTAAATTCCTACCGGACAGATTGGTGTGCAGGGAGATAACCCATCACATAGTAAAGGGCGGTGTTGGATTAGAATTAAAAGCAACTCATAAGAAGTCATGGCCAACTTTCCCTGTTCATATTGGGAAATTTTCTTTATTAAATTTAGGCCATTCTAAGGTAGAGGCCGAATCATTAGAAGAAGTGAAATTAGTAGAATTTGCAATTTTCAGTACACAAGCATTGGGAATACATTTGAAAATAGAGGAAGAACAATAGAAAGTGTTTTGAATCTGGAAATAGTCCAAAATTATTTTCAAGAAACAAATAAATCCTTGGAGAATGTTTTCTAGAAGGAAAGGGAGGCAAAAGCGTCTAGAATGACTTTCCAAAAGGCAGTAGCCCTCTCAACAAAGGAAGAAGTCGGAAGGATTCAGAAATTATCCAGTTCTGAACAGGTTAAAGGGGACATAATACTTAAAGTGTGGGAAGCAGGCCTGTCCGAATATAAAAGAATAACCAGAGATGTCAATGATGATTGCCAGGGAATTTTTGATCTCTTAGAAATAACTTCATTGAATATCGGAAAAAATGATTGTCCTAGATTATTAGGTGAGATTAATATTGCCAAGCACCAACTAAGGTTCAAAGAAGAGCTGGAGGAAATGAAGATAGAGATTTCAAAAATTAAATTAATCAATATCACAGAAATCAACAAATGGATGGTGACATCGAATCTAAAGTTGCAAACTATTAAGTTCACAGAGAAGATGATAGAAAATTGTTTGCTTGAATTACAAAAAAAGAATTTTCATGTTTGAAGCAAATGAGATACCAGATGCTCCCAGAGATTTTGTGAAATTTTTGGGAAAGTGTGTTCAATGTCTTGAGGCGGAGAAAGGAATTTCATCAACACAAACGTAAAACCATTTTTTTTGAATGTTTTTATCATTAGAAATTAGAAAGGAAATGTAAACAGTTGACATTATTCATATATGTAACCATAATATTAGGAAGTTGGTTAGTCACTAACGATAATGTTTTTGACGAAGATGTATAAATATATTTTCTAAAGACTGAGAAAGGGCTTTTGATTTTTTGGAGAGAGTCGATTGTATTAACAGTTTTCCAATCCATCATAATATACATTACAGATGAGATTCTGAATCCTGCCAATTTGTAGCTATGTGTTCTTCAACACTGTTTACTATACTTTATTGTGTTTTTCGTTCAATGTTTTTCTAATGAATAATCAATTTGAAGTTACCTGCAAACATCTCGTATATAGTTCATATTGATTTGGATATCAAATTATTTACAAATTTTCCTCTTAAATTGCTATCAGTGATTTTAAGACCTGTTAATCATTTGAACCTTAATACTTAACTTTTCATTAGAAACCTCGTTTTCCTTCTTTATTACCTGTCGCAAATATGAGATTCTTTCTTGATTAAAGCCTCATATTTTTCTGTAGTACTTCTTTGTTATTTTATAATTCTCAAATCGTTACAAATCCAGGAAACAACCTCGAATGTATTTATGTTAGTGTTTTGAATTCTTAAAATTATTTTTCCTATTCTCATCTCTTAAAAATTTGAAGTAACAATTGATTAAATTCTTTCACAATTAAATAAAATCTTATCCTCCATGACTGTTCCAAGTAGCAGACAACCAAACATTGAACCTGGCCTTCAAGATTAAACTAGTATTGCTTTTAACCTATTTAATACCATCCTACAAACATCAACTAACTGGGTTGAATTAGAACGTTCATGGGCTTCTATTGAGAGAGATATTAGCATCCAAGAATAGTGGGAAGCTAGACAGAGACAGTTGAGAAACTGATTTTGCTTCACCCTTCCTTTTCAATTCTTATCCTCAAGTTATTTCTTTTAACATTTACGAATGCCTTGACGGTATACTTTACAACCTTAAAGTATAAACTCAGGAACAACATATTTTTGGCGCCGTTGCCTGGGAACGAAGAAACAAATATTTTCCCTGGGAAGAACGACATTGACATTTTCTGTTTTTGATAGTGAACAAGGATAGAAAACCTTCTAAGGCTACTATTTTTTTTTTCACTTGGTGACTCCACGATAACTAAACTGGCTATTAGCCAAGAGAACACCAGAAAAAACTCGGACAACAAGCAGACCTCGCCAGTCTCCGATCCGGAAAAGATTTTAAAATCACGAAAATCACTTAGACAAGTATTTTTACCCACATATACTATATGTCAGCCTGACTTTTCGTAGTTAAACATTTCAGAAACTCTTGAAAGATCTCTTTCACTTCCCCTCTCATATGATACGTTCTCATTTCCTGAGGTTTCCTCCCCAGATTTTCGAGAATCTTCTCCTCACACATTCCGAGCTTCAGCCTCAAATCTAACCATGGCTGCACAAGGAGGTGCTGGAGCTGGAGGTGGTGCCCCTGGACGACTAGCAGGTGGTCAAGTACCACTTCCCGAAATATTTGCTAAAGTAGTTGCTAGATATGCTCCCCTTGTCCTTCCCGTTCCTCTACATGATCTCCCCGAAAATTATATGAAAAGTCTTCCGAAATTTACAGGGGAAGGGGATCTGACTGCCCAAGAACATATAAAATTTTTCAACCAATTTGCTGACATCCTCGGAATAGAACACGAAGATGTCTATTCTAGACTCCTCGTTCAAACTTTCGAAGGACAGGTGAGGACCTGGTTCCGATCCTTAGCAGCTAGATCTTTAAGATCTTATGAAGAACTTGAAAGCGCTTTTATTGGACAATGGGGAGAGAGGAAGGACCACCTATACTACTTGACTGAATTTGGATCCCTTAGAAAGAAAAACTCCGAATCATTTCTAGAATTCACACAAAGGTTCAACAAGTTGTATAATAAAATCTCGGTTGAGGTTAAACCTTCACAATCCGCAGCAAAAGTCACAAGTGACTTTTGCTGGCGCTTTTGATCCTGACTTCGCCTTATTATTGAGAGAAAGGAGATCAATAGATCTCACAAAAATGCAGGATGATGCGCTTGATATTGAATTAAACATGATGGCATTAGGGAAATTAAAAGCAAAAACTGAAACTAGAAACAAAGAAAGTAGGAAATTCAAAGAACAAGGTGGACCTTTAGGATCAAGGAAATCCTTGGGAGATAGAATAGACGAGATGGCTAGGGTAATTAGAGAAATTTCAAACAAGATCTCAAAAATGGAACTAGAGAAATAAAAAAGGGATAATTTCCCCAAGAAAGATTTTAGAAGAAATCTTGATCCTCAGGGCCCACAGAAAATAATTAAAAATGAAGACCAAAAAATTCCAACACCCTTCAAAAGTGAAAACTTCATTGGAGAGGAAGATCTAGGATATTTTGAAGAGATCTATGAAGATATTAATAATTTTGGCGACGATAACAAATCACCTTATTTATCGAGACAAGATTACGAAAGATCCTTAAATAAAGAAATTACATCGGAAGACAATGTTAGCAATAATATGTCTGAAGATTTCACATATCAAGATATCGTAGATGATATCATAGCTGAAATACAGGGAAAATATAATTTAAGACCAAGTAACAAAAGTCTCCCAACTGTTTCGACAAAAAAGATTTTTCCAAGAAGCGAAACCGATGAGGCAACTCCAAAAGTTGCTGATAAACAACCTGCGAAAAAAAAACACAGCTGATACGCAACCTGTC
>ML777683.1:2701206-2715025 GCA_009831015.1 Picea engelmannii | reverse complement strand
GGAGCACTCCTTGTGGCTCCCAATGATCAATTTGTAATCCCCTTTTCATATAGGCTTCAGTGGAATGTGGATTGTACAAACAATGTATGCGAGTATGAAGCTTTAGTGCTAGGATTAGAAGCTGCTAGGAGGATGAAAATAAAGAAACTTGAAGTCTTTGGTGACGCCGAGTTAATTATAAAATAGGTGAATCGACAATACCAGGCCAAGAATCCTAGATTACGGTCCTATAGGAACTATGTCTAGAATTTAATCGAGAACTTCTTCTCCTCTGTGAATATTCATTTCGTCCCAAGGTCTAAAAATCAACAGGCTGATGCTTTAGCCAAAGAAACATCAACTTTCACATCCCCAACTGCTTTTAAATTAAAGTATCACATACAAATGAGACATCGCTCTTCGATACCAAATAACATACACCATTGGTAGGTCTTTGAGGATGATGAACAGCTTTGAAAGTTTCTAGAATCAATAGATGAATTTGCAGAAACACATACTGATCAAGAAAATCAAAATGATCCCATTTGGATCATGCAGGAGGGGGAGGATTCTAAAGAGTTTCACGATAAAATTGCAAATCACCGAATGCTCATTCTCAAGAAAAACCAGATTCCCAAGGGTCTAATTCCCTTGGAAAGACTATTTAATCAAGATGATATCCCTTCAAAAACCACCCTACAACCCCAACCAGAGGAGGTTGAAGATTGTAACATAGGAACTAAAGAAAACCCCCGAATGGTAAAACTATCCAAATATCTATCTACAGAAAATAAAAATAAATACACGGAGTTGTTAAGAAAATACAAAGACGTTTTCACATGGTCATATGAAGAACTGAAAACATATGACACTTTTGTGATCGAACATAAGATACCCCTGAAACCTAGTGTCAAACCTTTTAAATAAAAACTCCGACAAATTAACCCCATTTTATTACCTGTTATTGAACGAGAAGTCAAAAAACTCCTTGATGCTAAGATAGTTGTACCACTGAGATATTCTGATTGGGTAGCCAATCTGGTCCCAGTTAGAAAGAAAAACGGGGAAATTAGATTGTGTGTCGATTTCATAAATCTTAATAAATCTTCTCTCAAAGATAATTATCCCCTACCTAAAATGGACCATGTTCTAGAAAAAGTAGTAGGAGCTAATAGGATGTCAATGATTGATGGATTTTTAGGTTACAATCAAATCTCCGTCAGTGATCTCGATAAAGAAAAAACTACCTTTACCACTCCTCGGGGCACATTTATGTACGATAAAATGCCATTTGGATTGATGAATGCAGGTGCTACTTTTCAACACACAATAGATATTGCTTTCGTTGGCGAATGGGACAAATTCGTAGTCATCTATTTGGATGACCTTACTGTTTTTTCTAAATCAGATGAAGACCATCTGATTCATCTCAATCAGACATTTGAAAAATGCTGCAGGTTTGGTCTATCCTTAAATCCTAAGAAGTCTCACTTCACTATGCAAGAAGGAAAGTTGTTGGGTCACATCGTATCTCGAGATGGAATTAGAATTGACCCTAAAAGAGTAGAAGCTATAGATACAATAGCTATTCCTAGGAATGTGAAAGAAATTCAGTCATTCTTAGGAAAAATAATTTTTTTGAGAATATTTATTCCTAACTTCGTTGAAATCGTGAAATTGATTACAGATATCCTCAGGAAAAACAGTGAAGTAAAATGGACAGCAGAAGCTAAAGCATCCTTTGCCCATATCGAGAAGGTTATAAGTGAGGCGCCGTTACTAGCGAGTCCCGATTATCTCAAATATTTTCTTATTTTTTCATTTTCCTTTGAACACACACTCACCGCCGTACTCCTTCAGAAGAATGAAAAAGGTTTCGAGCAACCGATAACCTTCTTTAGCAAAATTCTCCGAGATGCCGAACTCAAATATAATATAATGGAAAAACAAGCATATGCTATGGTAAAAGCGTTAAAAGCTTTCAAAACTTATGTTTTACATTCTAAGGTGATTGCATATGTACCCACTAGCTCTGTAAAAGATATTTTGGTTCAAGAAGACAGTGATGGCAAAAGAGGAAGATGGATTGCCAAAATTCAAGAGTTCGACTTGGAGGTTAAACCGACAAAATTAGTAAAGGGACAAGGCTTAGCTAAACTTTTAGCTGAATCCAATTTCAGAGCTCTTGGGATAAACAACTCTCAGGAGGAGGAAGAGTGGGTAGACATGAATGAACTTGAGGACCAAATAACTGAAAACTGAATCGAAGAGAAATTTGTGTCATCAAATTGGTACAAGGACATAGTAACATACATACTGACATTGAAATGTCCAAGTGACTTGTCTCCATCCAAAGCTAGAACGCTAAAGCTGCATGCAATCAAATATTGTATTTCCGAAAAATGATTATATTGGAAAGACCCGCTTGGCTTCCTCTTGGTTTGTCTGGTCGAGTCAGAAACAGAAGAATTTATAAGTCAATTTCATGAAGGAGTATGTGGAGGACACCACACCTAGAGGGATACGACATATAAAATCCCGAGGGCTGGTTATTACTGGCCCAAACTTTTCCCAGATGTCAATGCTAAGGTACGAGCTTGTAGCCCTTGATAATTTTTTGCAGGAAAACATAAACTCCCAGCGATGCCATTGGTCCCAGTCAAGACAGAAGCTCATTTTCAGCAATGGGGACTAGATTTCATAGGTGAAATTAATCCTCATTCTAGTGCTCAACACAGATGGATCCTGACCGCTACAGACTACTTCACCAAATGGGTGGAAGCTATCCCAACAAGAAAGGCTACTAATTTGGTGGTTATAGATTTCTTAGAAGAAAATATTTTGTCTAGGTTCGGCTATCCCAGAAAGATAGTCACAGACAATGCACAGGATTTTAAGTCTATGGCTATAGTCAGCTTTTGCCAAAAATATAATATTGTGCTGGGTCATTCCACAGCATACTATCCTCAGGGAAATGGTCTGGCTGAATCTTCAAACAAGATCTTAATTAGTATAATCAAGAAAGTGTTAAACGAAAATAAAAAGTCTTGGCATTTGCATTTGAAATATGCTCTGTGGGAAAATCGGATAGGCACAAAAAAGTCTATCGGTACTTCTCCCTTCCAAATGGTATATGGAACAGATGTAGTGTTGCCTATAAACCTAGCACTTCCTGTAATGAAACTATGGCAAGACGAGAAGGAAGAACCAAATCCTCTCACAAGAAGGATAAACCAGCTGATTGAAGTTCAACAACACAGGGCGGTAGTGGATGAAAAGTTACAGAAGTACCAGGATGACATGAAGGTATTATTTGATCGTAAAGCCAAAGACAAAAATTTTCTCCCTGGGGATTTGGTTTTGAGATGGGATGCTCAAAAAAAGGATTCGGGAAAAAATGGTAAATTCAATCACATTTGGTACGGACCATTTAAGGTAGCATCTCCTGAAGGAAAAAATTCATTTCTGCTTGAAAATTTGGATGGTAAAATCCTGAATGCCCCTGTCAACGGGCGTTTTTAAAAACATTATATGGAATAATTGATTTCCAGAAATTCCATTGTATATACCGTTTTGTTTTTTATTTTCATTATTTTCTTTAGAAATTCTATTTTCATTTTGTAAATAAATAACAATAAAATAAAATTAGTTAAGTTTTTATACTTAAAAAAAAAAAAAAAACTGATATTTTTAATATTGTTTTTTTTTTACAGGATTCTAACAGACAGCTTGAACGCAGAGGATAAATTTGCCAAAAATAGGTGATAGATAGTATTTTCTTTTATTTAAAAAAAAGAAGAAGAATGATAATGGTAAGGCAAAGTTATGAGTTTCAACAAAGTCCATTTTCTAAGGAAAAAAATAAAAATGCGTTGCTTATCCCGTAAGCTGATAGGTAAATAAAAAAAGTTTTCAATACTTAAACCTTAAGGGTTTCACCTAGAGCAAGTTTAAAGGCAATCGAAGTAAAAATCTTTAAGAGAAGAGTCCAAAGGGTTAGTTTTAATTTACAACCTATATTTTCTGACTTACAGATTGTTGGATGTCTCCTTTTTATACCCTCAGTTCCGTCTTTTGCTTTTTCGGGTTTCCCATAGAGGTAGGAGAGATTATGTCTTAACTTTTGAAGTCGAAAAATAGTTCTAAATCAGTAAGACCAGTCCTCATAGTTCTTATTCTCCGAATAAAAGTGGTTATGCTTAGGTTGATTTTGACTCTCCTAGGTTTCTTAACAGTTTGTCTGAGGATTTAAGCTTGCTCAAAAGAAAACCCCTGAAATTAATCTTCCCCTTTTTCTCTGTAGACTAAGGTGTTTTGAAATTTGAAAAAAGGTTGGTCTAGAGTAATCAAAACAGGTTGACAAACTTCTATTGTAAATTTTTACACAGATAACCACCCCTAATATTTTAAGTATCACTGATTGCCCCTGCTTCGTATTCATAAGCTAAATATAAGACATATGGTGAAAGTAAATTCATATTTGATTGCCCCCATCTAGTCCCAAAGACAATGAAAAGAAATTCATGTAAATGATTTCCCTCGTCTAATATAAAAGAAACAGATAAATTCACTGGGGTACTGAACAGGCCCGCTGGCAGTAAAGCAATATCTGAGTGTAAATATATAATTAGCACTCGAAGCGGTGAAGGGAAATTCAGTCAAAAAATGGATAGATAACTTCACCGGGGTACTGAATAGGCCCGATGGTAGTGAAGCAATATTTGAGGTATCTGTAAGGTTGTCATACTTATCTACCACTCTATTCTAGTTACTAGTTTTTTCGAAACTGGATCTTCATCCCAAGTCTAGATAGAGCTCCCCATTTAAAAATATAAGTTTTGTTTCGATTGATGCAAGCCGAAAGTCACAAATCTGTTGAGTTTCCTAAGATTGTTTTAATCATTTTAATACTAACTTAATTTCAAACGAGAAGGAGAATATTATGAAGAAGACTACAACTGAGTTTAAAACAAATAAGAAATTTTGAAAATATTTTCAGAAGTTGAAATGAAATCTCTTTTTCCTCTTTTTCCTCTCCCTTAACAGTTTCAACAGTGATAAACCCTTGACACCATTAACCCAATGAAGGCACTAAGTCTACATATTCTCCTCGTCCCACAAGGAGACGAGGTCCTTAGTTGGAGCCTATGTTGAAGCAGTTCTTAAATTTTTATCCCTAAGGCCTAAATTTTTTCTTTTTCGGGTTTCAGCTTTTCACAAAACACGAGTTTTGTTATCAATCCCAAGAACATGACACCTTTTTCTTAAAGTTTTTAATTATTCGGATAATAAAAGGCAAAAAGGCTTAAAAGATTTATAAGAATCCCGACGCTTTTTATTTGAAATGATTTAAATCGTGTTAAATTTTAAAACTAATGGTTTTAAAATTAAGCTTAATAATTTTCGGGATTCGGGGTTTGCTACAAACAAATTTTTTCGATGCAAATCGAATCGCGAAATCCCGATCCCCGATTTCCCGAAACATTGAAGTCTTAGTTAAAACACGTATTAATTAATTCTCTTATATGAAATGTTAAGGGTTAAGATAATCATGTCGCAATTTCGGGATTCGTGGTTCAGTGAGACCACATCTCCTGTCATCATGATTCCCGAAATCCTGAATCATGAAACCCTGATCCATAGTTCGCGTTAAATCAAACTAATTCTGTTTTGGCCTTAATCGTAATTAGTTAGTTAATTAAGATGAGTTAAGTCCTGTTTAAAAAAAAAACCGTCGCGATTTCGGAGATCGGATTTCATTAATAACATACTTCTCGACATCATGATCCCCGAAATCCCGAAAAGCAATGTTTTCACCTTTAATCTATGATTAGCACTAATTAACCTTTTTTCCAAAACATGATTAATGATAATCATTCTTTTTAAGTCTTCATTCATGTTTCGCTTTCCGATTAAGTAAGTGTCTCATTTACTTTAAAAACCCGAAGGCACCTAAATACGGACATTAAATGCGTATCTCGGAAATATATCTTCTGCATTAAAAGCCTTAAATTTGTGACAGCTATGTCAATCTTGTCATTTTTTAATGTATTCAAAATGAACATCCAAATGTCTGTGTTTTCATTTTTATCTTAGCTTGTTCATCCATTTTCTTTGACAGGTTTTCAATTAAACACAAAGTCATGGCACAGAAAAAGGCATCGAAGAAGAATGAAGACGCACAGGAAGGAGATATCATCTCCGACACCACTCCACATGCTATAGACTCTATTAAATCTTAGACTCAAATCTCTGAATTGCTGGAATACGAGCTTGAGAATGCTCATCCTGATTCTAAAAATCATTGCTGAGACATAGTTGAGTCAGAGCTTCATAAGATCGCTGCGTGCCCGCTAGGCCCTAGAAAAGGTCGATATCCCAACGAGGAGAATTTTAATTGACCAAGGAGTTATCGTTGGCTCATTCAAGCCAGAACACATACAAGTAATGTATAAATTCTCACGAAATCCTAAACATACTTTTAATGCTGAATTTTTAGCAGAGTTTTAGAGGAAAGAATGTATTGAGGCAAATCGGACATATCCTGATATGATTAGAGAATGGGCGAGGTGTCCAACAAAGTTTAGAGCTGATTCCCATGGGATTTATGCTACCTCATCCTTGAATGAATACATGGTATATGTAGCCATTATGTTATGTAGACTTTTCGAGAGAAAAGATCCCCGCCATTTTCATGTAGATTGGGTGCCCTTTTTAGAAGAAGCTTCAGAAGGAAATGGTTTTAACTGGCATAAGATTTTGTCAGATAACCTAACATAGGAAATCTTAAACTACAAAGCAGCAAAATCAAAGGGACAACCAACAACCTTTTACATGTCGACATACATTATGGATACAATCTGTTATGTGACTCATTTTCCTTTAATGAATTGGAGTTGGAACATTTTCTGTCCAGAACCCATTCATAAATATCACTCGGCCCATTGGGAAGAAAATGCTAAGGTTTCATTTTATAAGGTTTGTCATTTTATTATAATTTCGATGCATAAAATATTTTTTGGATGCGAACCCCCTTGCATTTCTTATGCAATCACATAAAATCTTAAAGCAATTGTCGACTGGTTTATTGAGGAGAATTTTTCCTACATTAGGGTTTACGATTGTTCCATTCCCCCTTATGCACTCCCTAAATTCCTACAGGATATATTGGTGTGCAGGGAGATAGCCCATTAGATAGTAAAGGGCGGTGTTGGATTAGAATTAAAAGCATCTCAGAAGAAGTCATGGCCAACTTTCCCTGTTCATATTGGGAAATTTTCTTTATTAAATTTAGGCCATTCTAAGGTAGAGGCTGAATCATTAGAAGAAGTGAATGTAGTAGAAGTTGAAATTTTCAGGACACAAGCATTGAGAATACATTTGAAAATAGAGGAAGAACAACAAAAAGTGTTTTTGAATCTGGAAATAGTCCAGAATTATTTTCAAGAAACAAATAAATCCTTGGAGAATGTTTTCCAGAAGGAAAGGGAGGCGAAAGAGGCTAGAATGACTTTCCAAAAGGAAGTAGCCCTCTCAACAAAGGAAGAAGCCAGAAGGATTCAGAAGTTATCCAGTTCTGAACAGGTTAAAGGGGACATAATACTTAAAGTGTGGGAAGCTGGCCTGGCTGAATATAAAAGAATAACCAGAGATGTCAATGATGATTGCCAGAGGATTTTTGATCTCTTAGAAAGAACTTCATTGAATATCGGAAAAAATGACTATCCTGGATTATTAGGTGAGATTAATATTTCCAAGCACCAACTAAGGTTCAAAGAAAAGCGGGAGGAAATGAAGATAGAGATTTCAAAAATTAAATTAATCAATATCACAGAAATCAACAAATGGATGGTGATACCGAACCTAAAGTTGCAAACTATTAAGTTCACAGAGAAGATGATAGAAAATTGTTTTCCTGAATTACAGAAAATGTTTTTCATGTTTGAAGCAAATGAGATACCAGATGCTCCCAGAGCTTTTGTGAAATTTTTGGGAAAGTGTGTTTAGTGTCTTGAGGCGGAGAAAGGAAGTTCATCAACACAAACGTAAAAACATTTTTTTTGAATGTTTTTATCATTAGAAATTAGAAAGGAAATGTAAACGGTTGACATTATTCATATATCTAACCGTAATATTAGGAAGTTGGTTAGTCACCAACGAGAATTTTTTTGATGAAGATGTATAAATATATTTTCTAAAGACTGAGAAAGGGCTTTTGATTTTTTGGGGAGAGACGATTGTATTAACAGTTTTCCAATCCATCATAATATACATTACAGACGAGATTCTGAATCCTACCAATTTGTAGCTATGTGTTCTTCAACCCTGTTTACTATACTTTATTGTGTTTTTCGTTCAATGTTTTTCTAATGAATAATTAATTTGAAGTTACCTGCAAACATCTCGTATATAGTTCAGATTGATTTGGATATCAAATTATTTACAACTTTTCCTCTTAAATTGCTATCGGTGATTTTAAGACCTGTTAATCATTTGAACCTTAATACTTAACTTTTCATTAGAAACCTCGTTTTCCTTCTTTATTACCTGTCGCAAATATGAGATTCTTTCTTGATTAAAGCCTCATATTTTTCTGTAGTACTTCTTTGTTATTTTATAATTCTCAAATTGTTACAAATCCAGGAAATGACCTCAAATGTATTTATGTTAGTGTTTTGAATTTCAAAATTGTTTTTCCTATTCTCATCTCTTAAAAATTTGAAGTAACATTTGATTAAATTCTTTCACGATTAAATAAAATATTATCCTCCATGACTGTTCCAAGTAGCAGACAACCCAACATTGAACCTGGCCTTCAAGATCAAACCAGTATTGCTTTGAACCTATTTAATACCATCCTACAAACAACAAATAACCGGGTTGAATTAGAACGTTCATGGGCTGCTATTGAAAGAGATATTAGCATCCAAGAACAACGGGAAGCTAGACAGAGACAGTTGAGAAACTGATTTTGCTTCACCATTCCTTTTCAATTCTTATCCTCAAGTTATTTCTTTTAACATTTACGGATGCCTTGATGGTATACTTTACAGCCTTAAAGTATAAACTCATGAACAACAAGTACCATGCTCTAGGAGCCTATTTTAGACCATACAAGGCCTTCTTTAATTTACACACATAGTATGTGTTCTCTAACAACTGAAATCCTTCTGGTTGTTCAATGTAGACTTCTTCTTCAAGTTCCCCATTCATAAAAGATGATTTTACGTCCATATGATATACTTTAACATTTTTGGAGCATGCATAAGCTAAAACAAAACAAATTGCTTCCATTATGGAAAATGGGGCAAATGTCTCTTCAAAGTCGATTCCTTTAATCTGTGCATATCCTTTACATACCAATCTAGATTTGTTCCTTGTGACCTATCCATCTTCATTCAATTTATCCCTGAAAACCCATTTTGTGCTGATCACATTCTTATTCTTTGGTCCTGGATCCAATTCCCAAGTGTCGTTCTTCTCTATTTGATCCAATTCTTCATCCATGGCTTTATTCCAAAATTCATCCTTGTTGGATTCTTCAAAACAATTTGGCTCAATTATAGATAAGAGTGCTAGGTGTGTTTATTCTGGTTAACAGATTTTTCTTCTAGTCTCAACTCCTGCATCTTTGTTTCCAATAATCTGATCTGAAGGATGATTCTTCTGTACTCATTTGCTAGGTATATTTGGAGATACTTGCTGAACTTGCTCTTCTTCTTCTATCAAATTCTCTTCATCTTCATCTTTCTCTTCTACTTCTTTTTCATCTTCTTCTTCGAAAATTTGTTCCATTGATTTGTTTTCTTCTTCCTTTGATTTTGGTCTGCCTGTTTCATCAATTGTTACGTTGATGATTCCCACAAATTTGTTTAATCTTAGATTGTAACACTTGTATTCTTTCTTGTACTTGAGTAACCAACAAGTATTCCTTTGTCCACACGAGAGTTAAACTTTCCCATTCTGCCATCTTCTCTTTTGATGTAGCATTTTCTTCCAAAAACTCTGAAGTGCTTCACATTTGCTGGTCTTCTTTTCCATAGATCGTAGGGAGTTTTATCAGTGTTGGTTCTGATTATTACTCTATTTTGAATGTGAATTGTTGTATGCACTGCCTGTGTCCAAAAAAAATCTGTCAACATTGAATCCATTATCATTTTTCGAGCCATTTCTTGTACTGTCCTGTTCTTTCTTTCAACAAATCCATTCTATTGAGGTGTCTTAGCGATGGAGAATTGCCTTTTTATTCCATGATTGCTGCAGTAGTCCATAAATTCCTTTGAGGTGAATTATTCTCCATTATCTGATCTTAAGAATTTGATTCTTGAATCCATCTTATTTTCAACCATTTCCTTGTAGATCTTGAAGTTTTCAAAGTCTTCTGACTTGTTCTTTAGAAAGAAAACTGTAGTCATTCTTGTATAATCATCAACTAATAACATAAAGTATCTCTCACCTTTTAAGCCTTTTGTTGTAGTTGGTCCAACTAGATCAGTATGCACAATTTCCAGTCGTTTTGTTGTTGAATATTCCTTTGATTTGAACCTGGTCTTTGTTTGCTTTCCTTGTTGGTAATGCTTGCATAAAGTGTTCGTTGGTTTCGTGATCTGGGGCATTTCTCTGACTGCTTCTCTTTTGATGACTTTGAAAAGGTTATCAAAATGCATGTGACCCATTCTTCTGTGCCATAGCCAACTTTCATCTTCCTTTCGTAGACAACACTTTTCATTTCCAATTTCGCTTAACACATATATGTTGCTTGAAGTTCTTGCAGATGTAGTGACCAATTTCCCCGAACCTTCTTTTCTTATCTCACACTTTTGTGAATCAAAAGTAACTTTATGACCTTGGTCATACATTTGACTCACACTTAAAAGATTATGCTTCATATCTTCTACTAGTAGAACATTTTCTTCCTTTTCATTCTTGTTCCCAATTCGAACTGTGCCTTTTCCAATGATTTTGGTTGAATCATCATTTCCGAAGGAGATTGATCCATCTCTTTCCTTTCGTAATGCAAGAAACTTGTCTCTATCACCTATCATGTGTTTTGAACATCCACTGTCAACATACCAACCACGTTTCTTCTGTTTAGCTTGTAGATCAACTGTGCATTCTTCATTGCTATAATGATATTGCTTTTTTATCCATGTCGTTTTCTGAGGTTCTTGTTTGTGACTCTGTTGAGGTTCTTTAGGAGGGATTTCCATTCTGCAATTTTTGGCCATGTGTCCAAAATTGTTACATTTGTAACATTCCACTTTAGTGCTGAAAGATTAAAACCTGTTGTAACTTCTTCTTTGTGTTTCACTAGGTCTTCTTGAATAACCCCTTTGTGTATGGCTCTCAAAGTAGTTATTGTTCCTGTTGTTAGCTTTGCAATTTACATCTTTATGTCCAAAATTATTACATGCATAAGATAAACCAAAAGATATAGTTTGATACCTGGTAGTTGAAGATCTTCTGAAAAGAGGTGCTCTTATGAATCCTTCTTCTTCTTGAGGCATGTCTATCTGTTGTTGATTCTAAAATATGAATATTCTCGGTGGAGGAGTGTCCCTGTAATCTTCCTTGTATATCTTTTTATCCCCTTTGATTGTTTCTGCATATCTTTTTGGATTTGTTTCTTGCTCTGCTGTTTTGGATCTTGATCCCTTTTCTGTCTGATTTTATCCAATTCCGGATTTGTCAAGATGAGATTTTTGACTACTGATAATGTCATCCAGAACTTTTGAGCTATCCTGCATATTTTTCTTTTGAATATTCTTTCTTAGTGTGACAATCTGTGCTTCCATGTTTCCAATCATCCCGTCCTTTCCTTCTAGCTGTTCTTTGAGTGCTTCTTCAATTCTTTTATCTTCTTCTATTTGAACCTTTAATTTTGTGATCATTTGTTCTAGTTCTTGAGTGTCTTTTTTATTATCTAGTTCTTCTTTTAGTTTCTTGTTTTTCTTCTTTTCTCTTCTGATAACTTCTATGGAACTCATTATTTCTTCTCGGAAGTCAAATTCTACCTCTTCAATTTCTTCTTCATATGATTCTTCATATTCTTCTTTGGAGTCTTCTTTATTAGAGTCTTCTACGGCCATGAATAGAACTCTCCTTGTTTCACTGTCACTGACTTCGTCTTCATCTGATGATGAGATGTCTTCTTTGGTGCAAAAGCTTTTCTTGAAAAATTTATTTGTAGTTCTTTTACCTTTATATGTTTGTCTCCCTTTTGAGTAACCTTCATCATTTCTATTTTTCTTATGAGGACATTTGTTAGCAAAATTACCAATACCATCACAATTAAAACAAATTAAAGGAATATTACCTCTATACCTACCGTTGGTTCCCTTGTTCAGTCTTTTGACGAAGTTGGCCACTTCTTCATCATCTTCTGAGACGTCGTTGCTACTGCTATATTCTTCTTGTTCCTTTTTATTTTATTTTTATCTTTTGGATGCTTTGAAGGATGCTTCTTTTACATATGGATTTTCCTGTTAAGTTCTCATCTCATATGTTGTGAAGATTCCATGCAGTTTGTCCATGCTTATTGAGTTTAGATCCGATCTTTCTTCTAGTGCTGATATCTTAGGGTTGAATCTCATAGGAAGAGATCTTAGTACCTTTTGAATAATTACAGATTCTTCGATTTCTTCTCCCAATCCTATGATTGCATTCATTGTTTCATTGACTCGTAAGAAGTAGGTTGTGATATCTTCATCTTCCTTCATTTTTAGTTGTTCGAACTGGCCTCTATAAGTTTGAATCTTTGTTTCTTTGACTTTTGAATCTCCTTCATAAATATTTCGAAGCTTGTCCCAAATCTCTTTAGCATATTTACAATGTGCAACTTTGGTGAATACCGTATCGTTGAGACCATTCAAATGTGCATTTTTGGCTTTGGGATTATTCTCACCGAGTTTCATTTCTTTGTCATTTGTTGGTGGAACTGCTGGTGCTATGTATCCATCTACAATTGATTGCCAAACTTGAAATCCATGTGCCTGTTTATATGTCTTCATCCTTATGCTCCAAAAAACATAATTCTATCCATCAAACTGTGGTATTCCATTTTTATACGAGTTGGTACTCTCCATGATCTACCTTTCAGTGGTCAAACTGATTTCTGAAGGAACCTGCTCTGATACCAATTGTTGGATTACTGAGAGGGGGGGTGAATTAGTAATAGCATAATTATAATCCTTTTTCTTCAAATGTTATATAAATGTAGAATTATTATCCAATAATGAGCAGTAAGAAATAAACAATCACACACATACAAAGTACACCAATGTTTTACGTGGAAACCCAAATCGAGAGAAAACCACATAATGCTTTTTCTTATATGTCTTGAAGAATTACATTCATTGGAAGCACCAACCTCCTTTTTTTTCCAGCTGCAACTTGAAGGAGGATCCAACCCCCTAGTTTCTCAGGCTACAACCTCAGGGAAGCTCCAACTCCCCAATTCTCTGGCTATAACTAGAAGGAAGCTACAACCCCTTATGTTCTCCAGCTACAACTGGAAGGTGGCTACAAGAACCTGTCCTTTCCCCGTCCTGCCACCCTAAAGTAGAAGTAGAATGATGGAACCACTGTCACACTATCACTAACCATGCATTAACCTGTACCTCAACCTGTAATCAACCTATACCATTAACAAGTGCATCAACCATGCACCAACCTGTACCAAACAATCTATAATCAATCTGTACCATAAACAAGTGCATCCAACCATGTACCAAGTATGTACCAATCATGTGTCAACTACTCATCAACTATGACTCATCAATATGTACCAATATCATCAACTATACACCTCATGTATGTGCCAACTCATCAACTACTTGTC
>ML777683.1:2676523-2701156 GCA_009831015.1 Picea engelmannii | reverse complement strand
TGTATATGATCACATTCCTACAAATATTCCTTAACTTTAACAACAAGAGACCAACATTTTCATCCAACTTTTCTTTAGTCTCACATGACTAGTTTTGGATTAGTCAACAACCCTAACTTGAAGTAATTATAACTTTGAACCTGTAATGTATAAAAATATGAAACTGATCAACAATGTTATTCAGTGTATTTTATCCAATTCCTCCAGGTGTCACTACTTGGAACCTCTCAAAAAAGGAGTTATAGCAAAAATGACATACCTTGTTGAATTCTGGCTTATTCTAGAGAACGACCTTGTAGAGAGTTCCCCACAATTTTTTTTTTTGAATTGATATGAAACTATTAAAAAGAATACTACATATTTTACCCTAACCAACACATTTGGTCTCACTGAATTTGGATCTGTTATGAAAAAGTTATGACGTTTTTACCCGAAACACCTGTTTTTGATTAGTTTCAGGACTAGCCACAAACCCAAAAATACAACGACCCACAAGATGAATTTTTTACCACAGATACTTGGGCATGGTTTTGTCAATGGAATAGAAATTTCACGGTTTGAATCATTATAGAAAAAAATTTATAGCGAAAATGGTGAGATGACCTGTAAATAACATACCTTAGAAAGCACCATCAATTTTTTTTATCCTTGCTTGCATTTCGACCTTGTTTTCTTCACATTCCCTCAGAAATTTGGATTATATATCCTTGGTTACCTCACACACCTATTGATATTCAATATGCTCAAGCAATTAAAATGAGAGAGCCTTGCCTCTTATTTATACTCTCCAAGTAGATTCCTTAAAAACATCTTCTAGGTCACTTGGCCCACTTTCCTTATTTTAGGGTTAACCCACTTCTAATTTATCCATTAAATTTATTATTGAAATAATTTATTTTTTATTCACTTTGAACTATAATACACTCATCACTTCACTTTATTATTTACCTTTTAAAATCTCTTAAACCACTTTGACTACTTTGACCTTTTGGGGCTTCTAGATGACATATGAGGGTCCTCCAACTTCGTAAGGCCATAAATCTCAAACCGTGAGGAGTTATGTGAAATTCCACATACCACCAGAAATGGAATGACATGTACTATCCATATTGAATATTATTACCTTCAAATATAGMAAAAATCATACCATTATCAATCAACCAAACTTGGGTCCATTACCCAAACCTGGGTTCTCCAACTTCACATGGTCATAACTATCTAACCGTGAGGAGTTATGTGACGTTCTACATACCATCAGAAATGGAATGACAAGAAATATTCATATAGGATAGTTTCCCTAACAAATTCACTATCCTTCATATCATTGTTCCATAATTAAGCATGGGTTCTATTACTCCACAAAGCATCTTCCCGTGAGGTCTTTCACCATAAGGGGACCACTTTGGATTTCATCCATATTTACTTCTTATCAACCATGAAAAAACAATAATGATTCATATTTACATCAAACAATATTGGGTCCATTACCCAAACCTTTGTGTTACGGGTCTTTCTTCAAGGGTTTACATCAATAACAACCAACCTTAATCAACAGTCTTTTATTTGTCTTTAGGCAAGACGAAAAGATGATTATAGAGAGAAAATCCATCAATCATGGAAATGCTAGATGCACCTGTCACCCTTTGCAATATGTGTTCCATATTTGGAAAAGGATAATTGTCCTTCTTTGAGCTTCTATTCAAGTTCCTGAAATTGACACACAGTTTGATTTCTCCATTCTTCTTTCTCACTGGGACAAGGTTGGCCACCCACTCAGAGTATCTCAAAGGGACAATGATTTGTGCATCCAACAAATTCTTTACCTCTTTCTCCATAATAGGCAACAAGATAGTATTTATCTATCTTAATTTATTCCTGAATGGTTTGGCCTCCTCCTTCAGTGGGATCTTATGCTCAATGAAATTCGTGTCATATGTTCTGAGCTCTTCATAGGTCCAGGAAAACACATCAGAAAATTATTTTAATAGCTCTGCATACTCGACCCTTTTCTCCCTTGACAGAGTGCTTGACAACTTGACAAATTTAGGCTCCTTATCTATGCCAATATCCCACCCTTCCACATCAACATTCTCATTTGAAATCTTGCCTTTTATTGCCACATCATTTCTGTCAAATAGGCTTTCCAAAGGGACCAGTTCCTTTGGGATATGATTGTTGGGTAGTTGAACAATATGATGATTATAAATTTTGTTCAGAAAATCATCCTCATGAAGATCTATTTCAGAGTTAGGATCTTGATCAATGTGTATTGCAGAAAACTCATCAACAATCTCGAGGAATATTTTGATTTCTAGATCATCCTCGAACACTTTCCAATGTTTGACAATGTCAGGTATAGAGGGTCTATATTTCACTTCTACATCATACCTTAGCTTAGGTGGCAGAGGGACTCTAAAATTACTTGTCTAAATAGCTAGAGAATTGGCCATGGCATTCTCTTCTCTTGGAACAAATGAAATATTGAAATCTAAGAACAAACCGTCAACCAGATCCCACAATTCATTTCTATATGATTTAATTCTAGGGTGCTTGGCTTGATAAATGTTTTTGATTTTATGGATAACCAACTTAGCATCCCAAAACACTGATATCTCTTCAATCCCCATATATTTTGCAGCCCTCAAACCTAAAACAAGAGCTTCATATTCTGCCACATTATTGGTAGTTTCAAATTCTAAATTGTAAGACAGAGATATAATTTCTAGAACAGGAGAAACAAAAACCACCCCAACACCAACACCTTCCCTAGAAGAGGCTCCATTAAAGAACATTTTCCAAACAAAGGTAATCAGAGGAAAATCTTCATAGGGATTAAGGGACTGTTTTTTTATTCCAAGAGGAGATTTAGGGACATCAGTGAGCTGCAATAAGCTGGATCCCAAATCGATGTCAAGAGCGAAGATATGATGATTCATGGGGTTTGCTTCATCACTAATAATATAGGCCAATTGAGATTCTATATACAGTCTTATATGCTCCCCCCCAAAAAACATGAATGATAGCATATGTCAGGTCCATCTGCAATGTTCCTCCAAGGTGTTTTATCCAAGATCTTGACAAGAGCATGCCAAAATTGAGGGGAACGTCAACTACCACAATATCCATGACCATACGTTTCATGGGCAATTGGAACAAGGTCACGAATAGATCTTTAATGACCCCAAGACACTGCACTCGCTTGGAGTCAAAGGAATACAAGTCATGGTATGCCTTTGTGATTTGTAGTCCTAGTTCTTCCATGACACTTTTGGGAATGAGATTATGAGAGGCCCCTGAATCCATCAAACAATTATGCAGTACTTTATCATGTATGTTTAATGATGTGTAGAAGGGAGGGGATGAATCATCTCTATATTCTACCATTGGACCTAAGATGCCTACTAGCTTTTTGTCTTTCACATTCATTGAGTCTGTGGGATGATTTAAGGTTTCAGGCAACAATAGTTTGGATAGGGATCTCTTAAAGTATTCATGCTTGACTAGTTATGAAAGGGGGACATGAATCCTAATCTTCTGAATTTCATGCTCAAAGTTAAAATAGGAGGGGGGCTTCATAATTTCTCTTACCTCTGGGATGTGAAATTTGGCTACTGGTGGGGGGTTTCCTGTGTTTTCTTCTCCTTGCTGCTATTTGCTACCTCTTTGGTAGGATTTTCTTCTTTGGTAGGCCGATTAGGAACATTAGGCTTTTCTCCTTTATTTTTGGACCTGAGGTTGTATCTATTTGGGTTGTCGCTGGCCTTACCCCCCTTACTTAGCTCGTTTAATTGGTTTTCCATGAGAGACTCCTCGTATGCTGATTGAGTTAAGTGAGGAGAAGAGGATGTGTCTCCAAGACAGTGGATTTCTAGATCGAGGTCTTCTTTCTCTTCCCCATCATCCACAACAAGGTAGTTTTGAAGAGGGGTCTGGATTTCCTGATCATCTCTATATCTATTCTGAGGCTCTCTTTGCATAATTTGAGGAGCATTTCTATTCGGCCTACTAAAGTTTCCTTTGTTATCATCATTTTAAGGATTTTTGTATGCCTTCTTCCCTTCTAATTCCAATTTAAGGATTTCTGTATGCCTTCTTCCCTTCTAATTCCAACCTTTCCATTCTATTTGAAAGTGATTTTAGTAACTTAGTTACTTCATACATTTGAGAGGGGGGAGGGGGAAGAGGAATTGGAGCTTGAGGCTTCAGATCTTGCCCTTCCTCTGTCTCCATTAGCCTTATTCCTGAGTCGATCAACTGCCAATACGTTATACTCTACTTCTAGGGATGCATATTGCATATGAGCCAAGGAGGTAGCTCTTCTCTCTCTTAATAGGAGGCAAAAGTTAGGGTCAAAAGAACTAGCATAGGTAATTTTGGTAGAGGCCTCTGTAGGCTTTATCTCAACAGGAATCTTATTGTACACTTTGTTAAATATTTTGGAGAAATCAGAGACAAATTCTCCCTCTTTTCTCTTTAGGGACCCGAACTCTATGATATAATACATGAAGTCCTTTTTATCCCCCCATTATCTTAAGAAGACATCATATAAAGCCTCAATCCCGACAATGGATCTAGGAGACAGGGCCTTGAACCACTTTTTGGCTTCTCCATCAAGACTGTGGACAAAAATCCTCATCCACACATATTAATCTACCATGACATAGTTATCAACATAACTATAGAAATCTACAAGGTGCTCCTTCGCAGTAATATCTACCTCCCCCGTAAACTTAGGCAACTGCTTAAGGTAGCCATTGGTTGGGAGGGAATTAAGAGGCTGAGGCAAAATGAGAGGGGCGTATCTGGCAGTTACTATAGCATCCATTATATTTATGGGGGGATTAGCTCCTTCCATTGGAGTGTGAATAAGAGGAGAACCAAGAGGGGATGGATTTCGGGTAGGGGAGATATGTGGTGTGCTTCTGGGGACAAAAGGAAATAACTAAGGATCTAGAAAAAGGCGTCAAGGCTCGAGGGAATAAATGTTTCTCTCTCTGCAAAAGAAGCAACTTTAACAGGAGGAGGAGTAGTGAAACTGGGAGAGGGGAAATCAGTAGGAACACTCCCAAAATTTAAACTTCTAGAGGCTCCAATGAATGGTGTAATAGGAAAATGGGAAACAACTACTGGAGTTGCTATAGGAGAATAATGAATATTACCAAAAACACCTGGTTTAGCAGTAGAAGAACCCTCCCGATGGGTCTTTTGTCTTCTAATAATTTTCTCTGGATCAACTTCAGGTGTCGCTAAAGGTAGATGTGGAGTAGACCTCATGTGTCTGCCTCTAGAAGACATAGCTGAAACAGTGGAATTGCCTCAATGGAGTCGCCAGGGGAAAAATGCAATATTCAATGGTTCTGATATCTGATGCACCTTCAGAATTAGAAGCTCATTGTCGTTCTATCCTAGGGAAAATATTCAATTCATCCCCATAAATGACGCCAAAAATGTTAGCAGTAGAAGTCACCTCTGGATTGCATCAAAGGTGAGCCCAGTACCCATCAGTTTTATGTCATAGTTAATGGATTTAAAGAGGTAAAATGGGTCAGAATCAAGATAATATCATTTTAACTCAGATAATTGGGGCAATATGCACAAGCGAATGAGGTTTTGATTAACTTCAACCAATAAGTTGTAGTAACGGTGAGTAGGAGGAAGAAATTGAGGAGAATAAGTAAAATTCTGCTCTGGACATCAGGTCTTCCAATAGCCTAAGGAGGAAAAACTCTGAATATAAGATCCTCTTCAATTCGGAGTTTCAAGAAATTGAAAATGCTATAACTGCACTGCAATCAAACATTCGTTACAACACAGTCACCACAATCCATGCGAATCCTCCGATCATGAACATTCAGTATCAAACACAAATAAGATGGAAATAGAAGCTAACTTTCATTAAACAAGAAGTCTCAAAACAAGTTACATAACCAAAGAACTAGAGCTTCATTAAAACATTACAATATGAGAGCTTAGCTCAACCATCGACCATAAAAAAATATCAAAACTGAGTATTTATACTCAGAACAGTTGCCACCACTAGGAGTGTGACCTGGCCACTACAATCAAAGCTTTACGTCTGTATCTTCTTCTGTCAATCTGCACTTGCATTCTTCTATCAGACGCGATCTCAGATCAATATGGGTTTTGTAGAAGAATCTGGTAATGGGGGAACTTTTGGCTGACCGTCTGCCTACACAACCATCTTTCCATGCTTTCCATTTATGGGGTGAGACAAGGTTTCAAAAACCTCCCCCATTTCCATTAACTTCCTGCATCGGCATTGGGATGGAGCCTGACACCCATGAATGCTCCAGGAGACACTCATGACTCCTCCAAGTCAAGCCCAACACTTCAAAACCACACAGATCTTCTGCTAATACCAAAACAAGCGCTTTCTCCCCTTGTCGTAGCTCCTATCCATCGCTCCACACGACCTCAAGCCATGACCTTACGCATTCCCCATATGAAATTTTGGGATTTCACCTGTCGGGAGTCTTCATTCCCCTTGATTTCAAATATCCCAATGTTCAATCCCGTGAAGTGACTCATCTATATTGACGGTTGTATCTTCCTTGAATTTGACAACCATGATGATTTCCTTGAACAATCTCAACCACCCGTTGCTCAACAGGCACTTTCCCTCTCTTTATTGCCCTGCTTCCATATGACCGTGGGCTGTGATCGTTGGTCCAACTCTCAGGGGCGTTGCAATTTTTCATTTTGCGAACTAATGTTGTGCTCCATGCTCAAACCTATGAATCATGATCTATTGGATTAGGTTCCACACGTCTCTTCTGATCGGACAACCCAAATCATTTCATGACTTTGTGTTTCACGAGTCCTCATGAATGTACCCTTTGACTACTCCTTTCTGCGAGTCAGCGAAATGCTAATGTTGCGCCACATGTTCCTCCCAGGATCAATGACCAGGATTGGCCTCATGATTTTAGAACTCTATCTGATGCTATACTTCGTGAAAATCTATGATCCCGATGGCCGTCGATCCGATCCACCATTGAAGATTGATTGTGCTCGCTCGCTTGATTTGATTCCATATCAGACCACTCTATGTGTTGCGCTTGTGCTTATGACTGCAGCTTTTGTGAACAATTACCTGGACGATCGACTGAGGGCTTGGTAAAATAGAATGATTGGTGATAGAGGTAAAGAGAGAAGTGATCGATCTTAGAGAAAACGGTTTGACTAAATAGATTGAATGCCGACAGAATAAAAACTACAAGCTGAGTGGAAAAAATTACAATCAGGTCTGCAAAAGGAAGAGAGACAAACAAAACTACATACTTAGGCAAAAACTCCAAATTCACAAGACTTTGACAAGTTTATGTGATAACAACTTGGACCATATTATTTTAGAGGAGGGGATAAAAATTGATCTTAAGAAAATATAATCCATTAGAGGATGGCCAACACCAAAGAATGTTACATAGGTCAGATCATTCATGGGACTTGCAGGTTATTATAGAAGATTCATTAAAGGTTTTTCAAATATTGCAAACCCAATTGCTTCTTTGCAAAAGAAGGGTGTAAAATTCGAATGTACTTTTGAATGTGAAGAAAGGTTCCAGAAGATGAAGAAAATTTTGACAAGTGAATCGATATTGAAGATTGCATATCTAAATGAAGATTTTGTTGTATGCACTAATGCATGAAAGGGAGGGCTTGATGGAGTATTTATACAAAATGGGCATGTGGTATGTTATGAGTCAAGGAAGTTTCAAGAACATGAGAGGAAATATCCTGCACATGACTTAGAGATGGAATACATAGTCCATGCCTTAAAAATGTGAAGGAATTATCTCACATGAAGAATATTTGAGTTGAGAATAGACCATAGTGGTATGAAATACTTATTTGGATAGCCAACCTTGAATGACAAACAAGTTAGATGGTTGGAATTCCTTAATGAATATGAATTTGATATAAAACATATTAAAGGAGAGAAAAATAAAATGGTTGATGCACTCAATAGGAGAGTGCATGAGATGCATGATACAACCATTATCATGTATAGGTTTGATTTAAAAGAAATAATTTTAGAGGCTACAATTTCAGAGCAACACTATTTTCAAATAAAAGAAGCATTACAACATGGCAATTTTTAGGAGAAATTTAAAGATTTTAAGGTGAAAGAGGATGGAGTCCTGATATACAGACGAAAAGTATATATGCCAAACTCCAGAGAGATGAAAAATATGGTGCTGAAAGAAATGCACAATGTGCCATATGTTGGGCACCCATGATATACAAAATCAATTGAAACTATAATGTGCCAATTTTTTTGGACATGAATGAAGAAAGAGGTGGTTGATTACATAACCATATGCCTAGAATATCAAAAGGTAAAGGTTGAGCATAGACATCTAGATAGACTGCTACAACCATTTCCCATTCATGAGTGGAAATGAGAAGTTGTTATAGTTGATTTTATAACTAAGCTATCTATAAAAATGAAGCAATGTGATTCCATCATGGGAGTAGTGGTTAAATTAACTAAGGCTGCACATTTTATTCTAGTGAAGACAACTCACAAGGAAACCAACATTGCAAAAATTTACACGAAGAAAATTGCTAGGCTACATGGAGTGCCCAAGGTAATTATTTTTGATAGAGATCCCAAGTTCACATCAAATTTCTGGAAGGGGTTGTTTAAATGATTTGGGACAAATTTAAATTTCAGTACAACATATCACCCAGATTCAGATGGGAAAAGAAAGAGGACTAACATGATAATTGAGTATATGTTAATAATGTATGAAATGGACCAGACATAAGAGTGGGAAGACTATCTTCACTTGGTTAAATTCGCTTACAATAATGGGGACCATGCATCATTGAATATGATCCCATTTGAGGCCTTGTATGGAATAAAATGCAACATGTCAGTGATTTGGGATAACCTAACAGACATAGCAGTTATTGGGCTAGAATTGCTAAGGGGGACGAAAGAGAAAATGGTAAATATCAAGCATAATTAAAGGTTGCACAGGATAGGAAAAAGATCTATGCAGATAAAAAAATGACATGCAGGGAATTCAAAGTGGGAAATCGTGTGTTTTTAAATGTAAAAGCTAAAAGAATCTCACTAAGATTGGGAAGTTTCCCAAAGTTGGTAGTGAGATACTATGGGCCATTTGAAGTCTTAAAGAAGATAGGCCCGTCTGCATACGTGCTTGCATTTCCTGCATCCATGAGCATTCATAATGTGTTTCATGTGTCTTTATTGAAGAAATATGTACCTGATCCTAACCACGTAATTTATTGGATTGTGATCTAGGTGGAACATGAAGGGGACTTTTGGGTTGAACCACTGTGAATCCTGGACTGATAAGTCAAAGTTCTCAGAAACAAAGATATCGTCCTAGTAAAGGTTCAATGGACCTTCTATGCTCTTGAATTTGATATGTGGGAGCATGAGGAGACATGTGGGTGGATTACCCACAATGTTTTACAAATTTTGAAGAAAAATGAGTGTGCAAGGCTCGATTTTGGCAACTGGAGTTTCTGGAACAACATCTTGGAGATTTCTGGAAACCTGCATTGGAGCCCTGGAATGGGAGTGGTATAGCCCGAGGGACCATGGTGCATATAAGGGGGTGCACTTCCTTGGGTTGTGCAGGTCGAGGAGAACAAGATATTTATGGTTGGAACTACTACGAGAATTGTAACCTTTCAAAAATACTAAGTATTATGATGTAATTTTCTTGCAGATGTATACTGGTATGGTGTTGTGCACCAAAGACGATGCAATTTGTAGGGGGATGGGAATGTAGCATACCCATATTAGTGATATGTAATGTAAATATTATGTATGGTTGTGGGCCTGAATATGTAGTATGTAAACATTATATACCATGAAAATAAATAAAAATGTGATGACAATTGTAGATGGACATGGAAAGAGTAACGGGGGTTAAACCTTCTAATTTTCCCTTGAGTGTATGAGAGCCCAAGCATTAAATACATGTAAGAGGGTGGGTGTAAGGAGTCACATCCCATAGTTATTGGGAGCATGGGGCATAAGTACAATCAACATTGGGGATAGTGAGAATCAATTGGCTTGGGGGAAAAGGAAATTCGTATGGGAAAAGAGGGGAGTTATTATAGGCCTATTTTGGGATAGGAGGGAGATGAGCGCTAGAATTGGAAGAAATCCATACCAGGTTTTGTGGGAAGTTTGTGGGAGTCGTAAAAATCATGAATAAGCAAGTTGTTAGACATGTAGAGTGAGTTTTGTTGTGCAGAGCAAATGATTTTCTCTTGAGATTTTCTTGTTGCAAATATAATTCCCTGGATTTCCTAGCAAGATATATTCCTATCCAACCTATGTTGGATCCATGGAGGGAAGGTGGATAGCCTAAGGGGCTGTGTAGTGGAAAAGGGGATCCCATTCCTTGGGTTGTGCAAGTTGTGGAGAAGAGAGATGGAAGATTGGGAAGGTTGTGGGAAACTAGCTTGTTGTAAGTGGACAATAGACACCCTTAGGAGACACCCTTTCTTGTGTATTCTTAGCCCCAACCTAGGGGTGACTTGTTGTTGATATTTCGAGCAACAAGTCTATGGTTGGGTGGAATGTCCATCCTCTACAACTGGTTGTGCATTTGATTTAAAATATGGGTATTTTATCTATGTTCAATGTTTTATTTATGGGTTTTTATTGTTGTGCATAAACTTTGAATTTTTGAGAAATCACATGTCGCTATGTGTATGCTTAATTAGTCACATTCATGTTTATTAGAATTGTTTTTATATGCTTGGGCGCTTTTATCGTGTTGCACGTTTTTAATCTAATGATATGAGAAAAAGAAATTTTATAAATTGTTGGTTTTAGTATAGGGGACATTACAACCCTAGCCATAGAGGAGGCTCGACTTGAGTTCTTCTATCATATGTCTAGTCAACCTACCTACTACTATAAGATATTGCAATGATGATATTTAAGAAACAATATATATATTAATTTTCAAACAAAATAATCAACTAAAAAATACTAAACCATAATAATATTTGACATTTTAACTAATAAAGTAAAGTTTTTAAGTTTTATGATAGTAATTTTTCCTTTTTAAAATAATATTTTTTTATTAATATATTTTAATACTTTTGGATATTAATATTAAAATAAACTTAACTCTTTAAAATATTTAAATTTAATCATATTTATACATTTAGGAATAGAGACATTTAGGTTGTAACTTTTGCATACGATCTTTGTTTTAGGCACACAATAACTCGTTAGAAATAACTATCTGAGGACTACACATGATTCTATCATACTCTGGATAAATTCTATGGTGTGACTGTGGTGGGCCCAAAAAACATTGTTTAGGGCCTCAAAACAACCCTGGAAGTTTAGGACCCGAAAAAAATAGGAAAAAACTACCAAAATGGAAATTGGTCTTTAAGTCAGTGGAATAGGTGGGTGGCCATCGATATTCACCTAGATCATTCCTCCCCCCTTAGGAATCAATGGTATCCATTACATCAAGTGCCTGCATCAGATGAGGAAACTTATGTTGAACCTGACTCCTGTTGAGCAACTTTCTGTAATGAATACAATGCCCTACTTTGACGACCCGATAGAGTTTGATAGTCTGTTGGTGGGTGTACCTTGTATTAGTGTCCATGATACGATCAAATATCTCATTTTCGATGCAGGAAGGATTGTGTTTTGTAGGGGACAACTACTCAACTGCATCCAAAGTGTCCAGGAGAGGTGGAAAATATGGTCAGAGCAGTTCCACATTAAATACCAGGTGCATTCCAAGGAAAGGAGGAATACTTAATTCAAAAGAATTCTCACCCACAGCCTTGGTGATGGTGTAAGGACTATATTCGAGTGGGAACAACTTCCGATGGGGTCTTGTGAGGTTCTCTTTCTACAAATGCAACCAAACCTTATCTCCCACTTGAAATTTGTGCGGTACCCAATGTTGATCGTGGTGCTGCTTGTACATGGCATTGGATTTATACATAATATCATGAACTTGTAGTTGGAGGTGTTGGATGCACTCAACAAATTTAGCTACCCGATCAACCTCTTTCTGAGCATGGGAGGACTCTTCCAGTACAACTGCAATGGGAAGAGCTACATCAATGGGGGATAACGGTTGGAACCCCAAGAACACCTAAAACAGGTTGTGGCCAATAGAGATATGGAGGGATCTATTATAGATATGTTGAATATAAGGAATGATTTCATCCCATGTGCATGGATGATTGAAATTATACATCTGTGGGATATGGACAATCATCATATTGACTACCTTTGTTTGTCGATCAATCGGAAGGTAGTCGATTTGGTCAGCTTGGTGTCCATCATTGACCATAGGATGGACATAAAAGTGCTCAGGAACCTACTGTATTGATCATAGATAATATTTTGTGGTAGCCCAAAATGAACCCAAACATGTGTGAAGAAGAGCTTGGCAGTATCCTCAACTGTGATTATCTTCTTACAAGGTGCCAAAATTTTCATCTTAGAGAATCGATCGACGACCATGAAGACACAGTCATGCCCATGCTTGGTTTAAGGTAGACTGAACATGTAGTCCATGTATATGGACTCCCAAGGCCTATCTGGAGTAGGCATAGGGGTGTATAGCCCATGTTTCTTAATGGGGGGCTTGGCAATGGCGTAGGCGATGCAGGATCTGATGTACTTGCAAACATTTTGTCAAACATTCAACCAATAAAAATGATTCTACAATAATTCCACTGTCTTAATGCTCAACTGTGATGAGCTTCCCATATCATATTTCCATGTTTGCTTGAAGGAACACAAAGGTGGATCAGATAGAATAATAATCCATCCTGGAGATGAAAGTTGGGAACTGTTTTTTCTGCGCTCAATGTCTAATAGGCAATAGTAAAGTCAGAGTCATTATTATATAATTGTGTCCATCCAAATGTCTCATGTCCATAGGAGTTAAGAACTGTGGTTATCACTGCCATCGGGGGTCGACTGAGGAAATATGCGACATGGTTGGTGCTACCCTTCTTGTACTTGATATTCAAGTGGAATTTTTGCAAGTACATGGACCATTTCTGATGGAAGTCATTTCGTAACTTTACTTGTGTTTGCATTAATTGCAGAGGCATGTGATAAGCGTGGATGATTATTTCCTTCCCTAGAATGTAATGCTTCCACCGTCAATATGCCTGCACAATGGAGTACATCTCTTTGTCATAGGTGGGGTATATTTGAACATCATCAGATGGATTTTATCTTTGATAGGCTATCAGATTCCCATGCTAAGTGAGGAATACACTGATAGCATAATCAAAATCATATTTCTTAATCTCAAATGGTCATTGTAGGTCTGGAAGAATGAGGACTGGTGTTGAGTAGAGGCGGAATTTCAAATCCTCGAATGATTTATGTTGGGGCATGGACCACACAAACTTGGCCTTCGCGCCACTCTTGGTCACCTGGCTTAGGGTTCAAGAAATATGAGAGAACCCCAACACAAACCATCGGTATAAGTTAGTAAGGCCCAAGATGTTGCAGAGCTCGATCATTTTTTTCGGGGCTGGCCAATCGCAGATGACTTGGATATTGGTTGGATCCACATGTACACCCTGCTAATCCACGATGTATCCCAAATATTGGATTATCTGCATGCTGAAGGAACACTTCTCCAAATTGTCATATAACTTGTATTGTCGCAGGGTGCCCAATACCTGTTGAATATGCTCTGAATGTTCCTCCCAAGCTTTGTTGAAGATGAGGATGTCATCCAAATATACAAACACAAAGGAGTTTGTGAACGTCCGTAATATATCATCCATCATCCGCATGAATTTGGTCGGGGCATTAGTCAATCCGAAAGGCATGAACAACCACTCAAAGAGGCCTTCTTTGGACTTGAAGGTTGTCTTCCATACATCAATTTGCTCAATCAACACATGGTGGTAACCTAACTTCAACTCAATCGTACTGAAAAACTTGTCTCCCTTGAGCTAATTGTCGTGGAATCGGGTACCGGTTCTTGTTTGTGATATTTTTTAGGGATATGTAATCAATACAAAGTTGCCATGTCCCTTCCTTCTTCTGTACTAGAACAATTGGGCTCCTACAAGGTGAGGATCTTGGTTTGATGTGGCCCTTTAGAATTAGCTCTTGGATCTGGATTTTTATTTCTTCATTCTCCATAACATAACACCTATATACAATGTAGTTAGGCAGAGGATCATCGAGTGTCATATCAATTGAGAATTTTACCTGATAGTGCACATGAACCCCAGTAGGCGAGGCAAGCATGTCTTTGTACTCCTCAACTATTTCATCCACCCGTTTCTGCTGGGAAGAGGGACCTCATGTAGAGGTTTTGGCAGTTGTAGTGACCTTCCTTTCACCTTCTGATTGAACCATATAGAGGAAAAATATCTCGATATGAGAAACCACCTTTATGCACTACTTCACAAATATCAAAGAGAGCGCAATATTTGGAACTGCCTCCGGTACCCTGTAGAGTTGATCTGCCAAAGTAATAATGACACTACGGGGCCTAGATTTAATAAATAACACGATGCTTCCACATATATGGTTGTCCTAGAAAAACATCACAAACTTCAAGTGAGGAAACATCACACAATACCTCATCTTTGAAGGGTTTGATGTCGTAGTGCAGGAGATATTACTGGTTAACATGGATATCACATCCCTAGCTGAGCCAACCAATGGTGTATGGATGAGGATGTTGCATCGTTTTCAAGTTCAACCTAGTAACAACCTATGTTGAGATAAATTTATTGTGGATACTACTGTCAACAATGAAATAGAGTGGGGTTCCCTTCACCCACATCTGTGAGTGGAAAATATTCTCCCCTTCTTCGGGCTCCTCTAGTTCCTTTGGATGGAATTTTGTGGCAGTGATGGTGACACTAGGTTTTGCATAAATGATCCATATTCCCTTTTCTAGCATAGAATTAGAGTCTGAGTCAACATCTAACCCCAGGGATTTTTTCTCAGCCAACAAAGATCATTTGGAGTGACATTCATCACTATTGTGCCAAGGGATTTTGTGAAACTCACACCTTTTTCCAGTGTCCTTCTTTGAATTCCCATTATCCTTCTTTGTTGGTGGCTTGGGATGGTTATCCTGGGGTTGGCCATACTTTCTCTATCCTTTTTACTAAGATTTAGGGCCACCCTTACCATACTTTGACTGTTGCGAATTTGCAAAACCGAACTCCTTCTTTTTCTGCTACTTGAATTTCTGCTCGATTTTGACAACCTATTGATAAATGACTCCCAATGATGAGATGTCCAAAAATTCCATTTCGGTTTGGATATATTTGTTTAGATCCCCACGGTATTTTAGGACTATATGCCACTCATATTCTTTGATACCCAGCTTGGTGCGCAAGGTATGGAAATTATTTGTGGACTCTGACATCGTTCAACCCCTCTCTTGGCACAGTGTGGTCCATCTCACTTATTGGTCATCATAACTTCCAACAGGGTAATATTGTTCCTTGAGAGCATCAACAAAAGCCGCCCAAGTGGGTCTTGGCCCAAAAATTCCAGACTCATCCTCGACATGTTGATCATAGTAAGTCTCCCACCAATATCTGACATGGGGAAGGGCCTTAAGGAGCGCGAAGGTGATCTTTTAACTATTGGAAAATTGTGGACAAAGAAATAACCCTCTAGCAGATTTAACCATTTTTCCAAAGCATTGACATCTATCTGGCCTTCAAATAAAGGAATATCAAAGTTAACTTGTACCTTGAAGGGAGTCACACCTCTGAAGTGATTGTTGGTTGAAGGTGCCTCTGTTGTTGCCAACAGTCGTCGAAGGATCTGGGTGAAATTATTTGTCATCTGATTCCTCTATCACGTGAGGGCTTCCTTGAGCAACGGTTTGAAAGGATCTCCTGTCTCGTCGTCCCTCTTTTCTTCTGCCATGGAAGGTCGCTTGGGCATGCGAGAGTGGTTATCCTAAAGAGATACAAGTTCAAGAGTGAACTCTCTATACCCTGACCTGATCGGGGACATGCACTGAGGACAACAAGGAGAATATTGCTTTGATACCACTGATCCAAACTATTTTATGAAAGATATGAAGGAAAAGATATAATAGAGATATAACAAATAATTACACAGAGATATGGCAAGGAACACAATAATAGAGTAAAGCTCAGATTCTATTAATGACTGTCTGAAATACAAAAGAATATAAAATGCAAAAGCACACAAGCTAGCTAGAATATTGGTAGCTTATCTATGAGAAGAGATGTGTCGGCTATGCTCATTCACAAGAAGATGGTTACAATGAGGATCCAAAGGCCTTTTTAACATAAATCACAAATGAGAAAACCCTAAACATACAAAAACCTAATGCTAGGAGATGAAGCACCAAAAGTCATGTGGGCCTCGATGGGGTAAGTTGGTACATCAACTTCCCGGGGTTGCAACTTTTGCACATGATCTTTGTTTTAGGCACACGATAGCTCGTTGAAAAGAACTATTTGAGGAATACACATGTTTTCGTCACACTTTGGCTAAAGCCTATAGTGTGATTGTGGTGAGCCCAAAAAGCGTTGTTTATGGCCTCAAAACAACCCTTAAAATTTGAGACCCAAAAAACTAGGAAACAACTACCAAAATGAAAATTGATCTTTGAGCCAGTGAAATAGGTAAGTCGCCACCAATATCCACTTGAATCATTACAATAAATTAACTTAGATAACTACCTATAAATTCATATAGCCTATAATACATATATCTTTCACAATCACTTTTATTTAATTAAAAGAAAATCATACATACACTGCTTGAAATTTAAATATAAAATTAATATGACCATAAAACCATTTACATTTAATAATTAATAAAATTAATTCATTACAAAACTAATTCTTTTCTTCATTGCATCTTTTACAAACACCTACATTTAATTGAAAGAGAGAAAACCATTTATGATAATGATGTTGCCATAACTCAATTGTTATAATCTCTCATGCAACATTTAACTAATATCATAAAAAGCATTTGAGATAAAAAATCACCATATACATGAAGATTTACTTTTTGTATTAGTTTGTATTACTTTAATGTTTTAAAACAAATCAAATTGATATATTATTTACTAGTATTTATTTATCTTTTCAAAAGTTAATCCTGTACATTTTTATAGTCATTGTTTTAGAAAATATTAATAACTATATATTTTTCCAATTTGATAATATTACAATGTATTGTGGTTAGTCAGTATTTTAGAAAATCCTTTCTATTTAATATTTTTCCAACTTGATAATATTACAATGTATTGTGGTTATATTTAAATAATTAAGGAATATCTTTGTTTTTTAATTAATATATTATGGATTGGGTATTTATTTTGCAACAATTACCTAACACTTATACTTAGTTATATATATATATCTGGTCTTGATACCAAAATATTCCAGTATATTTTTATGAATCCACTTTATGAATCTAACAATAACATTACAACTTTATGAATCCACGAAAACATTTTTATCATAAAATTTAGATACCAAAATATTCTAGTATAGTGATTTATTGATTCTTGGACCATTGTCTTAACATTACAACTTTATGAATCCACGAAAACATTTTTATCATAAAATTTAGAGTAACCTAAAACATAAGTGAACTTTCCTTAGTTCTTATACAAGTTCACAACCAAAAAAAAAAACAAAAACAAATTGTCCATCAAAATATAGCTTTTTGCACAATGACCTTAGGGGTATTATCCTTGACCTATTATTCAATGAACACACCTTCTTGAAATGTAAGGCTTCTTTTGAAAAGTTATAATCTCCTTTCAACACCTGAATTCTATTCATGATAGGTTTAATAGCATATTAGTAATGTTGTTTTTATCATTTCTCCAATTTAATATAATTTTAGAATTACTCAGAATCTAAATCATTTTCACCTTTTATTTCAACACAATTTTGAGCAAGATCCATAGTGCATAAAGTTATGCTTTATTTTTGGTGTTGAACCCATTCCATACTATAGAGAAAAATGATGTGAACTTTTAAGAAAGAAAATAACTCTCACTTTAAAATGATCTATTTATACAAATGACATAATTAATAATATCAAAAACATATTTGTAGAATTTTTTTAACCTTAATAATAATTATTAAGTATAAAAAACCATTTTTTCATTTAACCAAATGACACTTAACATTTTCTAACAATTTGAATACATTAAACAAAATTGAATTTCCTTTTAAATTTTTTATCAATTTGAATACATTAAACAAACTTCAATTTCCTTTTAAATAGTAACATATAAAATATTATTTACAACACCATTTTCTAGAGGGATTATTTTAAGGATGAAAATTTATATTAAAATGTAGAAACATGGGCTAATCTTACAAGTCCTTAATATGCAAAGCTTAAATTCTTTCACAATAGTTTTGTAAAAATATTCAAATTTCTAAGGATTTTATATAGTTTCTATAATTTTTTGGCGATTTCTAAGGTGAAATAATTTTATTCAATGAAATTTGGGTAAATCATTTTTTAAAAAAATAAAAAATTGGCGAATGTTTTTTTGAGAAAAACCATGAAAAATTAACCCAATTGCTGAATTTAACCCTGAAAATCATCTATAAAATTCTTTTATTTTAACTTAAACTTTCCACTCTTCTTAAAAAAGTATCATTACCCATGTAAATTTATACTATAATAATATAATAATATTGAAAGTGTCCTTAATCTTAACTTGACATAGCCTTCACTTCTTAGATGATAATTATCATTACTCGTAAATATTTTTATTCTCAATATTATTGAAAGTGTCCAAGTTTTTTAAAACTAAGACACCTATTTAGTGAAAGAAAAATTATGCATCCTTCCAATTTGCTTTCATTGAAGTAAACTAAAATTATATAAAATGTTTTACCCTAATGTACAAAGGTTATTTTATCTTTGGTCTTTGCATCATTCTTCTTATTATGGAAATATTTTTATGAGGTACACTTTTCCACATAGTGAGTGACTTTGAATTTGGTTAATTTGATGTATTTTTTTATATTATTATTTTATCATAATATTAATATTTATATTTTAAAAATTAAAAATTAAATTATTTCAATTTTCATATATTCCTCTTTTATACATTTACAATCAAGATGAATATCATAAGTTCATGTTTACATGAACATATCACTTGTAATATATATCATTTATAGATTTAATTTATAATTAACACTAATTTAATCATAATTAATAAATGCTATTTTTTAAATTTTAATGCACATTAATATTAAAAATATCAAATAAAAACATACTACTTTTAATGATAGTGATTTCATTTTTAGAATAATCAATTCTTTAATATACTCCTTGTCCATGCAATCTAACAACCACACACAAACTGGCCATGCAATGGCCATGCAATCCAACAACCACATACCCACAAACTTAATATTCATGTATAATGCAAAATAAAGTTTTTTTATTACAAATGAAATGTTAAGTCTAATGATAAACAAATAGAGGAAAATTCAAACTCATGTAAATTTTCTTACTTAAATAATATGCACTTAATTTGAGATGACTTCAAAAGTGTACAAATAGTTTTACAATTAACTATTATTAACTATTATGTATTTTCTCTAATCATTTTAATATGATATGAGGGTGGGGTCGGGGTAATATATGAGAAAACACATAATATTACTCTCCATCCCATCTTCATATATCACCCCTACTCTTAGATAATATATGAGGGTGGAGTTGGGTGGGGAGTAATATTAGAGAAAACACTAGTCCCACTCTAATATTACTCCCGACCCTACCCTCATATATTACCATAATGTATTTTCTCTAATATTACCCCACACCCCATCCTCATATAAGGGTAATATATGAGGGTGGGGGTGAAGGGTAATATATGACGGGTGTTTTCTCTAATATTACCTCTCACCCCCACTCTCAGGTAATATATGAGGGTGGGTTGGGGGGGTAATATATGAGGGTGGGGGTGGAGGGTAATATATGACAGGTGTTTTCTTTAATATTACCCCCTACCCCACCCTATAATATTACCCCCCACCCCACCCTCATATATTACCCCCCGGGTAATATATGAGGGTGAGGTGGAGGGTAATATATGAGAAAACACATTATAGTAATATATGAGGGTGGGGTGGGGAGTAATATATGAGAAAACACATTATGTGTTTTCTCTAATATTACCTCCCACCCCTGCCATAATGTGTTTTCTCTAATATTACCTCCTACCCCCACCCTCATGTTAGAATGTGTTTTCTCTAATATTACCCCCCACCCACATCCTCATTATGTGTTTTCTCTAATATTACCCCCCACCCCCACCATAATGTGTTTTCTCTAATATTACCTCTCACCTCCACCCTCATATTAGAATGTGTTTTCTCTAATATTACCCCCACCCATTATGTGTTTTCTCGAATATTACCCCCCACCCCCACCTTCAATGTGTTTTCTCTAAAATTACCCCCCCACCCCCACCTTCAATGTGAGGGTGTGTGTGTTTTCTTTAATATTACCCTCCACCCCACCCTCAATGTGTTTTCTCTAATATTACCCCCTACCCCCACCCCCGCCCTCAATGTGAGGGTGGGGGTGTGAGGGTGATGGTGGGGGGATAAATCATGCATTCCACGAATCAAATGAAACAATTTAAAACTAGATATATGAAAGGAATATTTTATGGAATTATTAGAAGTGACATGAAAATTATTCACATAAAGGAATTATTATAAGTAATATGAAAAAAAACCCAAAGGGGTTGGATCCAATGGTGGAAAGAGAGGAGTTTTTCATAGTTGGGCAATGTTCAATTCCCATGAGAGATTTACCTAGAACCACGAGAGAACCTTGAGGTAGTGGTTGAATGTGTGGTTGCACCCAGAGATACTTTATTAAATGGTATCATGACTCGTGCACACATAAGTGGATCAAATCCCACCCCCATGTCCTTCAAAGAAAAATTCCCCGAGGTGTAGGACAATCGACGACGAAGTGTGTTGTTAAGGCACTACGTGATGTTAGGTCACCGGTTCGAAACCTGTGGGGACAAAAAATCCAGTCATGTTAAGGGTTGGTGTCGCTCAAACCGAGTGCAATCCCCCGATGATTTTGACGAATTAGATGCCCCCGAGTCACGATTTCTCAAGCCACAAGCTAGTCCCACAGGTCACAAACAAACTAGCAAACAAAAAAAAAGTAATATGAAAAACATTCACATAAAACAACAAAATTTTCATGTCATAATGTATCACAAATATTAATGAAAGAAAGCATTTGTCAGCTTAAGTTCATTAAACAATATGATTTTCACATAATAACGTATCACAAATGTTAATAAAAAAAAAATGTTAGCTTAAGTGTATCAACCAACACAATTTTTATGTAATAGTGTATCACAATCACAATTTCCACTTTTCACGTAATAGTGTATCACAATTTTCATATAATAATGTATCACGAATGTTAATGAAAAAAAATATATCACAAATTTACATTATTATTATAATAATAATAATCTATTTTTAAGGTCATGACCAAGCCACATACTAAATTGGTGTATGAGACTCCTTTGTATTTACATAATAATAATAATAATAATCTATTTTTAAGGTAATGACTAAGCCACATACCAAATTGGTCTATGAAACTCCTTTGTTTGTGGAACAAGAGACCCCCTCCACGCAAGTATACATACCCTACCCCCTCTGGATTTGAACCTGTAAAATCCAAGGAAAAAACATTAATCTTAACCATTAGACCCACTCATATTATATAAATTTCATAAATATACATACACATATAACTTGTCAAATCCTTAAATTTCCAACTAAAAAAAATAAAAAAATATAATATATTTTATTTCATAATTTAAACAATTTACTTTACATCTCATAACTCTACACATACACCCTTGTCAAATCCTTAAGTTTCCAACTAAGGGAACCTTTGCATAAGTAACAACCCACAATTAAAGATCAAACTTGCACATAGCCAAAAATGTCTTACAACAACAAGGTAGTGTAGAAACATGATCAACCATAAAAGGTAGCACCACTGATTACACATCATCATAAAAAAATAATAAAGAGATTTTATACACCCTTGTCAAATCCTTAAGTTTCCAACTAAGGGAACCTTTGCATGAGTAACAACCCACAATTAAAGATCAAACTTGCACATTGCCAAACATGCCTTACAACAACAAGGTAGTGTCGAAACATGACCAACCATAAAAGGTAGCACTACTACTTACACATCATCATATAACAATAATAGAGAGATTTAAAAAAACGATGAGGGATTTATATGGATATCACATCCTTAAACTCCTATAATTTCACCCAACCAACCATCTTAGTCACCCTTTCCTTTGAAAAATAGTCGTTTTTCATTTTCTTTTAAGAAAAACATGTTTTAAGACTATATACGCTTATCCATTGTTGCCTTAAAAACCCATATAATAATAACTTTTTGTTAATAAATATGGTTATATACATTTCAACATCGAAATTATAATTAAATTTGGTCATTTAGAAACGGTTTCCATTCATTATATATATACAAAATTTTAAATAAGAAAAACTATTTTTTATATATTTTTTTTAATTAAAGAACTAGTTTCTTCATTGATCTAGGTAGATATTATTGGTTACCCACTTCTTCCACCAATTCAACATGGTTATGTAACTTGATAATTTTTTATTTATAGTTTTCAAGTTATAAATTTTTGAGGCTGTTTTGAGGCCTTAAATGATGTTTTTTGGCTATTCAGGAGCTTGACGCTGTCTTGACATGCTCAAGTCTTTCACCAACTAAACCTCTCATTTAGATCTTTCCAACGAGCTATTGTGCACCCCAAATAGAGATGCTATGCAAAAGTTGCACCCCGGGGAAGTTGACGTATCAATTAGTCACCTGAGAGACCACAATTCTTTTGGTACTTTGTCTCCTAGGGTTAAGGTTTTGGATCTTTAGGGTTTACTACTTCATGTTAAAAGGCCATTTCAACCTCTTGTAATGTTGTCTTGTGAATGAACGTAGCCAACACCTCTTTCTTCACAGATAAGCTACCACCATTCTAGTTAGCTTGTATTGCTTTGCATTTCACAATATTTTCCTATTTCATTTATTAATAGAATTTGATTCTCACAATATTACTCTGCTCCCTACAATATTTCTCTATGTGTGTTTCTATTCATATTCTTCCCTATCATTTCATTCTATATACAATCTAGATCATTCATTCATTACACTAAATCACCTAGATCACTATGCACAAATTGAAGATGAAGCCTTTCTTGTAAGCATGTTGCTTACCACTCATAAACATTTCAAAGTCGCTTTATTTAGTTGAAATAGAAATAAATTCATCACTACTTCAAGATTTAGCATAATATAGATGTTTCCATAAAACCATTTACATTCAATCATAATTTTACCTTTAGAAAGAGGGACTACATCCTATAATTTTCTTTTACTAAAGAACTAGATTCTTTGTCCATTCCACTAAAGTACCAAGATCACTATTTATAAGTTGAAGATGGGTCTTTTCTCTCCAAGCCTTTTTTTTTTGTTAACATGTTGCTTACTACAACAAACATCCTTCACAATCACATGTCTTTAGTTGAAAGAGAAAGAAAACTATGCACCATTTCTATCTTAAACATAATAATGTTGTTACCATAATTCAAGTGGCATTTATCTCCCAACCGTTTTTTGGTTAACATGTTGCTTACTACAACAAACATCCTTCACAATCACATGTATTTAGTTGAAAGAGAAAGAAAACTATGCACCATTTCAAGCTTAAACATAAGAATGTTGTTACCATAATTCAAGTGTCATAATCTCCCATGCAACATGTTAAGTACCTGAATAGATCTACAAATATAATCACCACAAACACTGAATACACGATAGATCCATAAAGAAATATAGAAGAAACCACACTTTATTATTACCAAACCCTTGAGGTAGGGTAACACCATACAATGGATCCTATTATGGAAGGGATCCTCTCCTGTTCACTTGCCTTTTCGAGGGGGCATCCTCCTATTGAGCTACCGCTCCAAATACAATATTTCTCTTCATGTTTCATTACATTGCTTGAATCCCTTTATATAGTGCTATCATCTCCTAAGAACATTCTAGAGGAGGAATCTTCTAGAAGTAGAACCTTCTAAGAAACCCTCTTACATTAATTATATCTAATTATCCATTTATTATATCTAGCTACCATAGTGGGCCTTATTTAATAATATAGTGGACCTAGTCCACCTTACATTGAATGACCTCCACTATTATCACTATGGGCCCTCTAGGCCCCCCCACTACCTCTCTAGCTACCTTACATTCCATCCCCCTTATGAAAGCGTTGTCCTCAACGCTTGATGTACAACCATATACCAAGGTCCCATGGATAATTGTGGACCATAATGTTGAAGAAGATTGAAGAACCAGGGTCATCCAACTACCATAGTGGGCCTTTATTAATATAGTGGACCTAGTCCACCTTACATTGAATGACCACATTCCCATATATTAAATGACTTCCACTAATAACACATAACTACATTCCCATTGGGTACCTCCCTAGGTACCCCATA
>ML777683.1:2604540-2675553 GCA_009831015.1 Picea engelmannii | reverse complement strand
TCTTTATCCTGATTTTCTCCATGAGACCACTTGTCTAACAATATTTTTTCAAATTCTACATTGGAAAGTCTCATCATCTCATCATAATCAAGTGATTTCCACCAAACGACAACATCACCTTGCAATTTGAGAGATACCCAATGTGGCCAAGTATCTTCCCATGTTGATTTTATGTCTTTAATGAATGATTCAATACTAGGGCCATCACATTTCCTTGTAAAATACATCTTTCTATGAAACCTCCCAAAAAATAGAACAATAAGTTACGGCAGAAAATCGCGGTTTTTTCCGGAAAAACCCTGAAAAATTGCTGAATTTGAAATGCTCATAACTTTACTTCCCGAACTCCGTTTCGGCTGATTTATTTTTTTAAATTGGGTATTTTTCCGAGAGGAATTCAAATACCCAATTTGTTTTTCCAAATTCATCTCGTAAAAACTTAGATATGAACCTGAAGTGCGCCGCCCTCTTTTTCTTCCCTAAAAAACATTCTGCAAAAAGAGAAAACAAATCTTCCCTTCTTTGGCCAAGGAAAGTGCTCTAATACCAATTGTTAAGTACCTGAATAGATCTAAAAATATAATCACCACAAACACTGAATATATGATAGATCCATAAAACAATATAGAAGAAACCACACTTTATTATTACCAAACCCTTGATGTAGGGTAACACCATACAATGGATCCTATTATGGAAGGGATCCTCTCCTGTTCACTTGCCTTTTTGAGGGGGGCATCCTCCTATTGAGCTACCGCTCCAAATACAATATTTCTCTTCATGTCTCATTACATTGCTTGAACCCCTTTATATAGTGCTATCATCTCCTAAGAACATTCTAGAGGAGGAATCTTCTAGAAGTAGAACCTTCTAAGAAGCCCTCTTACATTAATTATATCTAATTACCCATTTATTATATCTAACTACCATAGTGGACCTTATTTAATAATATAGTGGACCTAGTCCACCTTACATTGAATGACCTCCACTATTATCACTATGGGCCCTCTAGCCCCCCCCACTACCTCTCTAGCTACCTTACACAACATTTGACTAGTATCATACATGAACACAATCACATGTCTTTAGTTGAAAGAGAAAGAAAACTATGCACCATTTCAAGCTTAAACATAAGAATGTTGTTACCATAATTCAAGTGTCATAATCTCTCATGCAACATTTGACTAGTATCATACATGAACATTTGTTGTTTATAGAAAGAGATTTTGAGACAAGAAAATATCAAATACTTAAATATTTGTTTTCATGTTTCTAGACACAACTCTATTGAAATAATCTTTACTATTCCTTTTTTTAATCCATTTATATTTTCAAAGTTCAATCTTGCAAATTTATATAGTAATGTTTTTAGAATATTCTTTGTATTATCATTGTGTGACAAGCATGTTCTTATCCAATTTGATAATATTACAATGTAGTGTAGTCATATTTAAATAATTTAATCTAATCACTGACAACAAACCATACTATACAATCTATATCTACAAAAGCATGCACACATAGATGGAGAAAGGAAGAGAAAGAGGGAGAGAGAAGTAACTATAGATCTAGCAATATGTAGTCTTTTATTGATCCCTGATAAATATCTCTAATTACAATGACAATATGACAAATGTTTATACCCTTTACACAGATGTAAGGTAGTTATAGTTGTTGTAACTACATTTGTTGGTCAACCCAACCAATAAGTCAACTTACTTGACTCTTTTATAGATAACTCTAGTTGAATAATGAAACCAATCAACTAATTGAATAAGTCTCCTGCAACATCTCACCCAATCTCAAAATATTCTTCATCCCAAAGAAGTGAGGAGATGGATAAAAAATTTACAAAAAATTTCACTTTCTCAAAAATATGTACAAATACAAAAGTTCTTCCTCAACACTTGTCTTTGTATTCCAAGAGGCATCCTGCATATCTTATAAGTATTTAGTGCAATGGACTTAAATATTTCTTCAAAAGTTTTCCACTCCTCCAAATATTGCTATGCTACTTTGTTGGTGTGATTCATGTTGATTAAGAAGTCCATCTTAACATTCAAGGGTGTATTATGTATTTCTTCTAGATAAGGGTTTAGTATTTATTTCATGTGCCCAACTTTCTTGTGAGCTTCCCAAATATGTGATATTTTCTTAACATAATCCATCGAACTAATATTTCCTATTTGAAACCATTCTCTTTCGTATACTTCCAATTCCTCTTCTATTTTAATTTCTTGTAGAATTTATGTGCTCAACCCACCCCAACTTCTTTCATATACAATTTTCTCTCTTTCGTCTTCTAGCTAAAGAACTAGTTCCTAGCCGAATTTCAGTCAACCACAAATATTGGCATAATATGTTGGTTGTAACAGACCCAAACCCATAGTCTAAGCTCTGATACCACAATGCAACATACCTAGACCCTTAGTCTGATCTATAATACCACAATGTAGCATACCCAACTCCATGTTGAGCCACGTTTCTACAATTACATCTATGTACACATCATTCATTTCAATTTTCTTTAAACCTAGCTCATATTTTCCATAAATTTCCCACTTTGATACCAAATAATAATATGTGCTGCATATGATGCAATTTTGTAGGACAAATAACATGCAGTATCATGCATAACAACATAAACATCCAAAAATATCATGTGAAACATATTCATTAAAACTACAATAACAATTAAACATATAAACACACATTATAGGTAACAATAAAAGAACATATAAATAATGCACTCATATTTTATAAAAACATCAACTGGTTGTAGACCTCAGACGTTCCACCCATCCATAGACACTCTTGTTCTAACTCTCTAAACAACATGTCACCGTCGAGCTGGGACTATGTCTCCACCAAGGAAAAGACACTCTTTCTAGGACAACTAAGGTCTCACAATCAATATCGGGTTTAAACTAGGCCAAGTTACCAAATTCCAGCAGTAAATCCAACCAACAAGCTCTCACCTCCCTTAGCCTATGCAACCCAAGGAAGTGTACCCCCTTATCTACATTGCAGTCCCTCAGGCTCCAAGAGCTCCAACTTCTCTCATGGATTCTCTAGGTACCCTCCAATCCTCACACCAAGGGAAACCTATCCTAGACAATTCTCCCTCCAAGGATCCATCCTTCCCTAAGGAAACCCAAGGATAATTGCTTCGATTAATCACAGAGGTTTCACCTAGAATACTCAAGGTACTCAAGTCATAGGGTCTAAGTGCCTCCCCCACAACTCACACCCAACTAGAGTTCACAATAATGATTGGAATCCTTAATAATGGTATAGTTTCAATTGAAAAAGCAACTTATATATGCATGGATTAAACTTGACAAGTGGCATATAAGGACCCCTTTTCCCCTCACTTGGAAATTCCTCCCACTTCGTAACTTAGGATATATTCATGAAAAAAATACTATGGCTTAGGACTTAGGATTAATTTAATATATTGGCTTAGTCCCCTTTTCTTAGCCCCTTTCCTTAGTCCCTTAGCCCCATTTCCCTCTCATTAATACCCATGCCCCCATACTCGTTTTTGTGACTTGGTCTACAACAATGATGTATTTTATTAATGAGAATTTATGTACAAATTATGATACAAGGACTCTAGCCTTTGCTCATCACAAGATGTCCAACCGAAAATTATTATAGACACTCCCTCTTGAAAACATATTGGCTCATCATCCTATATAACATATGTACACATACTTTCACAACCTGGGGTGAAATTGGGGTAATTACATTGGCCAATTGTATAGTACTGTGTTCATCAATGTGGCCATGTTTCTTGTTTAATTTAGTATCTACTACATCTTCTCAAACTTCACATATTTTTCATCCAATATTGCACTTGTTTGGTCTGCTTTCAATATTCTATTTTCTTCCATAAGTTCTTCATGTTGACTAATAATTTCTATTGTAAGTTTCTTCAAATTATTGATAGGATCAACATCCTTTCTAGTTATTAGAATCCTTTGTGCTTATTCTACTCTCTCTTTGAATGTTTTCCACACTGCTTTATCCTTTTCTTTCTTCCCTTTTAGCTTCTTCATCAACCTAGTCCACCTCTTATTTTTATTTTTGATCATTTCCTTATGTAGTGCTTGTATCTCATTATATGACACATCCTTAGGGTCAAATGAGAATAAAAACTTACTATATTGATATGCTTGCATCTTAAATGTTGTAAATGTTCTTATATTGGTTGACTTATGCTTCTTTCATTTATTTATCTACTTAGTATCATGTGGATTATTTGTTTGTTTTCCCATAGTTTTTTTTTCATTTTCTTTTACTATTGTTTCCTATTACGGACTTGTCAACTTTTATTCATCTCCTTTCATCCCCTTTTATTTTATATTGCCCCGGTTGACCTACTTTGACTACACTTATCCCCCTAAATCTCCTCCAACCTCTTCTTGTTCAATAAATACATTCTCTTGTTTAATAGGTGTAGGTTGTGTTAATCCTGAGATTGTTTGTGGCTCAAAAAACAATGTCAGAGCATCTCAAAGTAAATGATATTTGATTTGATAATGATTTTCTTCCTTAGAAATAAGTATGAGATTTCATTAACTTAATAACTAGAAATATAGATGCCAGATCTCATTCTTTAAGAATTTTTGTAGATTATCAGAAGCTGAGAAGAAGAATTCAGATAAACAAAACTGAAATACAAAGTAAGGTGTCCAATTAATATAAATCTCACTTTAATTTCAATAGCATAAATAACAATATATGTGTCTATGTTATGAATTCCATTAAATAAATGATAAACAAATCATATAGATATAGGTCTTATCTTGCTCACAACAAGACAGAGGAAAGTCTATACTCGAGTAAATGTTTAATAAACAAACTATAGTAGAAGTTATATTAAATTGAAGCCATTCACAACTCAAACACAATTATTTGAAGAAAGCGAATTATGAGAACATATGTAACACCATACAAGGAGAACACGACTTAAAGAAACAAGAACCATAATCTCATATATCTCTGCAAAACGTAAAGTTCTTTATTGAAAATCTCCTACTACATTAAGGCTCAAGTCCTCTCTATCATTCTACAAAATTCTTTTATAGAAATAGGATCATAACCAAAATTTGTTATATCCTCCTAATCTAAGTTAACATTACAAAAATATATACAAAATATCCCAAAATTCTAGGAACAGATTCTTCAAAATCTCTAAATTTTCTCAAAGTGGTTGGCTAGTTCATTGAAGTTTCATCAATCGTTCCCATTCCTAACTTGATGGATATTTACATGAAATCCTCTTTTTGTAGGCAATATCTACCTTAGTATATATTTCATATGTAGGAGGAGCATCAAATAAGTTCCTAAGATGCCATAAAAGAAAGAAATCTTCATCCAGTAAGTCAAAAATTGTTTGCCCTTTCAAAACTCTTGTTGCTCCCTTAAACTTGTTGGCATTTTCTCTTGATTTTACTAACAATGGATGATATTTTGGAAAAGGAAGTAAACCCTTTTTACCATAAATTTCAGGTAAACCCTTTTCCACCACTCTTTTATAATGGTTATTAAGCCACTGTACACTTTTTTGAAGATGGGTTAATTTATTCTGGACCCGTTGAATAAGATTTATTTTTTGTAAAAACCCTTTCTACCTCCATGATTGTATTTGTTTTTATTTTATTTAAAACCAATTTGATTCAATTCCTCTTTCATCTTGGAATTGAGCACTTTAATTATTTGATTAGCCAGTTGAGGTTTATTACCTAATTCTTGTAAAACAACTTCTACATATTTGTCAACCTTTCTGACCAAACTAGCATCTTCTTCCATGATTATGAAATGCCTCCACATTCTACTTTTTTTATCAATAATTTGATCCTAGATAATGTGTCTAACTCCCATTAGATATGATTTCCATGAAAACTTGTTTTTCAACATATCAAATTCTTCCTACAATTTGGCTTTTGCTCCATTTAATTTCTTGAGTTGTCTCTCTTTCTCTCCCACACGATCCTTTAGAAGTTTGATTTTAGTTTCATGAGTAGAGGGTTCTCTTTTTTGTTTTTTTAGCTCAATTTCTTTGAGATCTAGATCAGCTAACGTCTTAGCCAATTCTTCTGAGTTGTTTTATGATGAAATAATTGTAGATGAAGATGAAATTCCTTGTTTATGAACTTCTATCTACTATTGTAAAAAAATGACTTGTTCATTCAGTTGAGCTATAAAATTCTAAAGATGTTCCTTCTCCTTTTGGATAGCCATTATTTCAGGAGTCTGGACATGATCCAGATCAATGATTTCAAGTTGTGTTTTCTGTTGGACAACTGAGAGGGGGGGGGGGTGAATCAATTGTTACTGTGATTAAACAATTATGCCCATTTTAAACTCTTTACATAACATTCAATGATGATCACAATAATGTAGGGAAGTAAGCAATATAATATTCAACATCAATCACACACATGAAATATACAAAGACATATATTTCCCAAGGAAACCCATAAAGGGAAAAACCTCTTCTTGATATGATAAGTAGTCTTTATTTTCTGTACATTATCATTCTTATGAGAACCAACTCCTTTTTTAGGATACCACCTCTGTTTTACAAGCAACAACTTGTTGAGAACACCAACTCTCTGGTTTCTCTAACAACCACTAGAAGGAAGCACCAATTCCCTGAGTGTTCCAACACCTACTGGATGGAAGCACCAACTTCTAGTCATAGAGGCACCAAATTGTATAACAAAGAACAATAGTTCTACCTTGCACCACCCTACCACCCTGGTTTTTCTGGCTGCAACCAGATGGAATCTACAACTCCCTGTGTTCAAGAACCCACTTGAAACTCTGAGGAAAACATTCCTCCCTAGCACCTCCCTACCACCCTGATTATAAAAATTTCGTTACAAAAAATTATTATGGTGATATAGTGTTTGTCAATGGCTTACATGTCTCATCACTATTCTGTTACACTGCTCTTCTCTGCCTACATCAGTGTCTTCCTGCTTGCATCTTCTCGAGATTTTTGTTCTTCTACTCTGTCTCTGCATGCACACCTCAGCTTTCTCTTTGTCTCTCAGATATGCATTTATGTTCTCTGTCTTTCTTTTATGCTTTATGATCTGTGAAACATTTCAATTCTTTGTGCTATGCCTCTTTCATGCACTTCAGCTCCTGCGCAAAGATGCTCATCTCTCTTCTCCGTGCATGAATCAATCCAAAAAGAAGCAACACCCTCTTCTCTATTTTGCGTATATTTATCATGCCAAGTCCTCTTCCAGATCATACACCTAACACTTCATCCTCTCTCATGATTATCCTGAGTCTGTTCTTCATTAGTGGCCATTCCTCAGACTCTTTTCCTTTTCTGACAGTGCGACCCTTCATCTTCTCTGTCACAATTGAGCTTATCCTCTCTATTACGTTACAGTATTCAACACTCTTCCATTTGTAAATTGTCTTTATGATGAGTCTTCATTCCACTGATAGTTATCTTGAGACTCTTTAGCTCCTCTGGCATTCACCCTGAAGCTCTTTGAATTCTCTAGCAGATACAATCACTCCGTTCTGGCAGTTACAGATAAAACCTCCGCACATTCATCCCTTTGGTGCCTTTTCCCTTCCTGATAAAACTTCATAGTGGGTGCTAGCTTGTCTGTTTAAGCCCCTTACTTTCACATGACCATCGATAGTGACCATATGCCTAACCAACAGTCATTTCACAATTTTTCATTTCGGGTGATCGACAGCGAGTCACCTCGATTTTCCCAACTTGTGAAACTCCGAGGTGGAGCCTAGAAATTTTAGCTCCTTCCCTTCTCTTCCACCGATGTGACCACTAGCTGTGACCACAACCCTATTCAAAAAGGCATTTCACAATTTCACATTTCCAGTGATCAGTTGCGAGTCACCTCTATTTTCCCAATTCGCGAAACTCCGAGGTGGAGCCTAGCAATGCTAGCTCCTCCCTTAACCTTCATCATTATACCCCCTCTCTATGATCTGGGGCCCACCTTTTGAGCATGTCAGGATTTTGCGTTTCACGATATCGCGACTTAGATCTCCTCCATTCTTCCGAAATATGAACTCCTGACTTCAATCACCTCAGATCAATGGTCTGAGATTTCTCGTGACTCAACGGTCCAGATCCTTTTGCGTGAATCGAGATTTCGTGTTTCATGACTTTGAAAGTTAGTCCACCTCCTTCTACCCAAAATTTGAATTCCAAACATCCCTTATATCAAATCGATGGTCCACGATCTTCCGTATTTCAACGGTCTAGATATCTTCTTTGCGAACTCAGACTTCACAAGTTTTCACTTCTCCTATCTTCAAAGTCTGAACCCCTGAACTCCGAACTTTGCCGCGTCAGATCAACGACCCACAATTCTTCCTTGATCAATGATTATGATCACCTTCTGCATTTCGGGTCTTCACTTTTTGTGATGTTGAAGGCTAGCTCACCTCCCTTCTTCCGATTCCTGATATCCGAAATACACCATACAGATCAATGGTCCACAACTCCCCATGATCTAAGGGCTCATATCAAGTTGTGAACTCGGACATCGCGAGTTCCTACAACTCTCACCTTTGACTTTTCCAGTTTGCGAGTCAGTGAAATGCTGATCTCTCACCACGTGTCTCGCTTCAATGGATGACCAGGATTCCTTCACAACTTTGGAGTGTTGAATGACTCTTGGGCTTATCCTACTTGCAAATCCACTAGATCTAATGGTTACTGGTCCTTCGCACTTAGATCCAACAACTGAGATATGTTATCCTCTTTTTCACGCTCCTCCTATCTGGACTCTAATCCGATGACCACTGTCTCTCCTCCTCCTGAGCTTACGATTGCTTCCAACTTATAAGATTTTCTAAGTATTCAAAGGTTTCGACCTCTGAACCTTGTCCTGTGGGTCTCATCTTCGTTGTTCTTGTTTTCCATCGCCGTTGTTTTTCTTCTTTGCTTTCCTGTTTCCTATCACTGTTCTTTCCATCAATGACAAGAACACTCTACCTATAAACATGCCAACAATATCCCCTTTTGGGATTGATGGCAACCCTGAAAGACTTTGCTATTCTACTTAGACCTCCAACTATAGCATCCATACAACACTTTTTCTCGCCCTTTGAAATCAATTTCAAAGAAAACATGCCCCCCCTGAGTTGTTGCAGTACGTTTCGGAGGTATCATATATTCAACCAACACAAAATCCCCCTAACAAGATGGACTAATTAGATTGATAACAGGGCCATGCCCAACTACTGGCGTAGATACTCAAACTAATCTTTTGCAAGCGATTTAGTGAAGATATCAACTATCTGATCTTTGGATGGAATGTACCACAAAGAAACAACAATGTTGGTCACTTGTTCCCTCAATAAGCGATACTTGATGGGTATATTCTTGGTCTTGGAGTGAAATACAAGATTCTTTGATACACTAATTGCACTAGTATTATCACAAAGAATTGGGATCGATATAGTATATTTTACCCCCAAGTCTGCAAGCGTTTAAATCATCCACAATAATTGGGTACAACAAGTGGTAGCTGCAATGTATTCAATTTATGTAGTTGATAAGGAAATGGAACCTTGCTTCTTGCTCAACCATGCTACAAGGGAATCTCCTAAGAAGAATGCACCTCCACTCGTGCTTTTCCTTTCATCCATGCAATTATCCCAATCAACATCTAAATAGACTGATAGTTGAAAATTCTGATTCCTAGGATACCATAGGCCATATTTCATTGTTCCTTTCAAGTATCTGAATATTCTTTTGACAGCTAACAAATGAATCTATTTAGGTGCAGCATGATACCTTCCTACCATTCCAAAAAAATGCATTATTTCTAGATAGGATGTTGTGATGTACAATAGGCTACCTATCATAGACCTATATGAACTCTGATCAACATCAGGTGAGTCATCATCCTTGCTTAAATCGCATTTAGTTACCATAGGTGTGCTCATAGGTGTAGAATCTTCCATTTTAAATCTTTTCAATATTTCTCTTAGATATTTCTCATGAGAAAGAAATATTCCTTCAGACCTCTAAGTAATTTGCAGACCAAGAAAAAATGGCAATTCCCCTATCATAGACATTTCAAATTTAGACTGCATGGTAGAAGCAAACCATTGTACCAATGAAGCACTATTGCTTCCAAAGATGATGTCATATACATAGACCAACACAATGAGAAAATCATTACCCTCTGTTTTGATATATGGATTGTTGTCAATTGTTCCTCTCTTGAACCCTTTGTCTTGAAGATACTTATCCAGTCTGTAATACTAGGCACAAGGAGCTTGTTTCAACCCATATAAGGTTTTCTTCATATTGCAGACAAACTCAGGGCTATCTTACAGTTGGAAACCCTCTAGTTGTTCCATATAGACTTCTTCTTTTAGATATCCATTTATAAAATTTGACTTGACATCCATTTGATAGACTTTAAACTGTTTATCACAAGCATAGGCAAGAAACATTCTAATAGCTTCTAATCTTGCTACAGGTGCAAATGTTTCATCAAAATCCAGTCCTTCTATTTGAGCATATCCTTTGCAAACCAATCTAGCCTTATTTCTTACAATATTTCCTTGCTCATTCATCTTGTTTTTGTAGACCCATTTGTATCCTATTACATTTTTATTAGCCGACATAGGAACGGGTTCCCAAGTGTCATTCTTTTCAATATGTTCCAGTTCCTCATTCATTGGTTTTAACCAATTTACGTCTTTACTGGATTCATTTAAGTTCTTAGGTTCCAACATGGATATGAAGGCTGTATGTGTTTTCTTGGTGTCTTTGATTATCCTTCTCTTGGTTTGTACACCTTTGTCTTTCTCACCAATCATCTAATTTTCAGGATGATTCTTTTGAGTAATTATGGAGGAAGGATTTGATGTTGATTGTTGTCCTGACTCTTCTTGTATGGGTGTCTCTTCTCCATATGATTCTTGGACCTGTTCATCTTCCGATTCATCTATTTCCTCTGTAGTATACTCAATATTGCTCACCTCTCTTACTAGGACTCCTTCATCAACCTTCAAATCAATGCAATCAACTAATTTATGCAATCTTTTATTAATGCATCTATATCATTTACTATTGGTAGCATATCCTAAGAATATGCATTCATCAACCCTATCATCATACTTACCAAGATTTTCATTATTATTCTTTATGTAGCACTTACTCCCAAAGACATTGAAGTGTTTGATTGAAGCGGATCTTCTATACCACAATTTATAAGATGTCTTGTCACTATGTGGTATGGGGTGGGATTTGTTAAGAATATGGGCTGTTGTGTGTATTTCTTCTACCCAGTGAGTTTGACCAATGTTCTTCTCATTCATCATTGACCTGGCCATTTACTGAACTATTTTGTTTTGTCTCTTGACTACTCCATTTCATTGTGGAGTTCCTGGGATTGTGTATTCTCTCTTGATCCCATATTTATCACATAATTCCTTGAAATCACTTGACATAAATTCTCCTCTCTTGTCTGATCTTACTACCTTTAACCTGTTTCCTGTTTGATTCTCAGTTAAAGACTCAAATATTTTAAATTTCTCAAATTCTTTATCTTTTTCTTTGAGAAAAGAAACCCAAGTGAGTATGGAGTAGTCATCAATGATCAACATAAAGTAGTTTTCCTTTCTTGTTCCTTCCTGTCTTGATGTTCCACATAAATCCATATGAACTAATTGGAGTGGTTTCTCGTTGAAGTAGAGCTCTTGGATTTAAACTGTGTCATGGTTATCTTTCCTACTTGACAGGGTTTACACACAGAATCTTGTGGCTTTGATATTCTTGGAAGATCTTTTAATGCCTCAATATTTTTGAGCTTTATTAAGTGGTCAAATTTTAGATGTCCAAGTTTCCTATGCCATACCATATTTCATCATGTTTTCTTATATGGCACTCTTATCTATCTTATTTCAACACATACACATTATTTGCTATCATTTTATGTCCTTATGCCTTTAGCCACCACTTGTCCTGAGTTTACAGAATTTATCTTACAATCTTTGGAAGTGAACACTACTTCAAATCCTCTGTCACACATTTGAATTACACTAAACAAATTATGTTTCATCCCATCTACAAGCATAACATTATGGGCTTTTCCTTTACCATTACTGAAACTCACCATCCCTTTACCCTTGATTTTATCTGGTTCATCATTTCCAAAGGTTACATTTCTTGTTTTGCTTTTACTTATAAAAATAAACTTATCCTTGTCTCCAGTCATGTGTTTTAAACATCCACTGTCTATATACCAGGGGTCTTTTTGTTTTTGAGATGAAAGTACTAGACCACATTTTTCATTATCTTTTGTTTTCCATGTGTTGGCATTTCTAGCTAAGGGCTTTATCCTTGGATATGCCTTGTAATTATTCATATGGCAGTTTGAAACTTTGTGGATGAAGTTATGACAGTTATAACATTCAAGGTACCTGCCTGATCCTTTCTTTAGTCTTCTCACAAAATTTTCTTCAATTTCATCAGGCTCATAATCCTCATTCTTATTTGCTTTAAATGATGCTTCTCTAGAGGTGGGTTTATCTTTAACTATCCTCATTTCATATGTAGTCAATGTTCCTAGAAGTTGATCAAAAGGAAAATCTTTTAGATCATTAAGTTCTTCTATAACAGAGACCTTTGGGTTGAACCTATCTTGCAGAGATCTCAAAATTTTCTGAACTAAACAGGCTTCCTCAATTTTTTCACCAACTCCTTTCATTGCATTTACTAGTTCTTCAACTCTCAGAAAGTACTTCCCAACAATTTCATCCTCTTTCATATTTAGCTGTTCAAACTGTACATTGTAGGTTTGAAGCTTGGCTTCCTTTACCTTCTATTTACCTTCATAAATTCCGATGAGTTTGTCCCTTGCACCACCCTACCACCCTCATTTTTTCGGCTGCAACCAGATGGAAGTTACAACTCCCTGTGTTTAAGCACCCACTTGAAACTTTGAGGACAACAATCCTCCCTAACACCTCCCTACCCCCCTGATTATACAAACTTCATTACAAAAACTTATTACGGTGATACATTGTTTGTCAATAGCTTACCAGTCTCATCACTGTTTTTCTCTGCCTACTTCAGTGTCTTCATGCTTGCATCTTATTGAGGTTTCTATTCTTCTGCTCTGTCTCTACATTCACACCTCAACTTTCTCTTCCTCTCTCAGATATGCATTTATGTTCTATGTCTTTATTCTATTCTTTATGCTTTGTGCAAAATTTCCATTCTATGCATTACACCTATTTCATGCACTTCAACTCCTGTGCACAGACGCTCATATCTCTTCTCCGTTCATGAATAACTCCCAAAAGAATCAAAACCCTCTTCTCTATTCTACGTATATTTATCATGCCAAGTCTTCTGCCAGATCATACACCTAATGCTTTGTCCTCTCTCATGATTATCCTGAGTTTTTTCTTCATCAGTGGCTGTTCCTAAGATTCTTTTCCTTTTCTGGTAGTGTGACCCTTCATCTTTTCTGTCACATTTGAGATTATCCTCTCTGTTACAGTTATAGTCTTCAACACTCTTCTGTTTGTCAATTGTATCTATGATGATTCTTCATTCCGATGGAAGTTATCTCGAGACTCTTCAGCTCCTCTGGCGTTCACCCTGAAGCTCTTCGAATTCTCTGGCAGATACAATCACTACGTTCTCGCAGTTACAGAGAAAACCTCCACGCGCTCATCCCTTTGGTTCCTTTTCCCTTCCTGGGAAAACTTCACAAAGGGCGTTATCTTTTCTGGCGCTATCTTTTCTGGATAATCCCCTTCCTTTCACATGACCATCGACGGTGACCATACAACTAAACAACAATCATGTCACGATTTCGGGTTTCAGGTGATCGACTGTGAGTCACCTCAATTTTCCCAACTCGCGAAACTTCAAGGTGGAGCCTAGAAATGCTATCTCTTTCCCTTCTCTTCCGCTGATGTGACCAATAGCTATGACCACAACCCTATTAAAAAAGGCATTTCACAATTTCACATTTCAGGTGATCAGCTGCAAGTCACCTTGATTTTTCCAACTCGCAAAACTCCGAGGTGGAGCCTAGCAATGCTCGCTCCTCCATTAACCTTCATAAATGTGACCCCTTTCTATGATCTGGGGCCAACCTTCAGAGCACGTTGGGATTTCACATTTCATGAGATCACGACTTAGATCTCCTCCATTTTTCCAAAATCTGAACTCCCGACTTCAATCACCTCAGATCAACGGTCTAAGATTTCTCGTGACTCAATGGTCCAAATCCTTTCGGGTGAATTGGGATTTCACGTTTCACAACTTTGAAAGTTAGCCCACCTCCTTCTACCTAAAATCTGAGTTCTGAAAATCCCTTATATCAAATCGATGGTCCATGATCTTCCGTATTTCAATGGTCTATATCTCTTCTTCCTGAACTCATACTTCACGAGTTTTCGCTTCTCCTATCTTCGAAGTCTGAACCCCTGAACTCCAAAATTTTCCACGTCAGATCAATGACCCACGATCCTTCCTTGATCAACGAAAATGATTACCTTTTGCATTCCAGGACTTAGCTTTTCATGATGTCGAAGGCTAGCTCACCTCCCTTCTTCTGATTCCTGATATCCGAAATACACCATACAGATCAATGGTCCAACCCTCCCCATGATCTAAGGGCTCAGATCAAATCGCGAACGTGGAAATCGTGAGTTCCTACAACTCTCACCTTTGATTTTTCCAGGTCGCGAGTCAGCGAAATGATGATCTCTTGTCACGTGTCCTACCTCAATGGATGACCAGAATTCCTTCGCATCTTTGGAGTGTTGAACAACTCTTGGGCTTATCCTACTTGCAACTCCACTGGATCTAACAATTGTTGGTCCTTTGTGCTCAGATCCAACGACTGAGATTTGTTCTCCTTTTCTGCATGCTCCTCATGTATGGACTCTGATCCGACGACCACTGTCGCTCCTCCTCCCAAGCTTACGATTTCTTCCAACTTAAAAGATTTTCTAAGTATTCAAAGGTTTTGGTTTCCGAAACTTCTCCTACGGGTCTCATGTTGGCTTTTATTGTTTTCCATTTCCGTTGTTGTTCTTATTTTCTTTCCTGTTTGCCATCGCTGTTCTTGCCATCAATGACAAGCACACTCTGCCTGTAAACATGCCAACATTTTCAAAATAATTATTTCACTATCCTTAGAAGTTATGAACTCCTGTATTGGTGCTTCATCAATAGAATTATCTCTTATTATTAAGAGTTTATTTTCCAAATATTTTATTCTCACATGTATGACCCTGGAAGTTGTTTTCTCTTGCTTCAATTGCTCTTTCAAATAATTTTTCATTCTTTGCAATTTATTCATACCGAGAGTAATCCTGTTAATGTCTCTATTAACCATCTCTCATGTATGTTTGTGTAGATACATCTTGTCAAATAAGGGGACTTGATCAAGATCAAAATAATTTTTTTCTAACTTATAGTTACTATGACCTTGAACGCTTGAACCTGCTAGTTCCAAAACAGACAAATTCAATCTCCCTTTCTCAAAGTCTGTTGTAGACAACAACCTTGTTTTTGATGAATCATGATCTAGCTTTTGTAGTAAAAGTTTCTTTATTAGTGAATTCTTGTCTTTCATACTATCATATTTTGAGAATATGCTTTGGGGTTTCTTTTATGAAGTCCCTTCTTTTGTTGGATTCAAAAACATTGAGGGAAGAAGATCCAATGAGTAAATGGGTTTCTTTTGGATTTTTCCAATTGTTCCTGTTTCATATTGAACCTCTTCCTCTAAATTTTCCACTATAAGATCTTCAATTCTCAACCTCTTTCTTGATGACCCTTCCATTGTTTCTAAAATATTTTGGAATTATTGATTAAATTTATCTTTCATGTCTTCTCATGTTGTTTAGGAGTATCAATATCCTCAGTTGGGATGATAGGAACATGTTCTGAACTTCCTGCCAGCTATTAAGATTCCTAAGTTGTTCAAGATCAGGTCTGTTGTGGTGTTCATATCATGTTAGCTCAAACTCCAGTCTTCTGGAATTAATAACCAAGGATCATATTTTTAGGATTCTCCTTTTTCCAAATGTAAATCAAACAACATCTTCTCCACAACCTGCAATGTTGTCCTATTATACACAATGAAAGTACCAATTTCCCTCTTGTGCTTAAAGTTAGTCCTTTTCTTTCTTGGCACAAAATGAATATTATCATAATTTAAACTCTGTCTAATAAATTCAAGAGAAACAATTCTCAAGGCGATAAATTTAGGTAATTTGAAAGGACCCACTTCTACTCCATAAACTCTAATTCTAGTATGATCTTAAAAAATAAACCAATACCCAAGCTTAGTTTGAAAAGAATCATGCAATATAGCCTTTATTTCTAGAAAAATCCTTGGAGGAAGATCTTCATGAAACAAACTATATGAAATGGACATGAAAGTATTAACATAGTTAATAAAACCTACATTATGTGGTTTCTTTCTTACTAAGGATGTCCAATGGATCATTGATAAAGTCTATCCAATTGTGTCTTCATCTTTTAAATTTAACGCTTGAAAATTATTTAATCTATAAAATAGGAAGAAATAAACAAAGTATGATTGAAATCAAAAAGATTTCAGGGAAAAATCATTCAATTGTTGATGTAGATAATCTGCTATAAATTGAGCAAAGAAGAATCTAGTCATTAACTGAGTGGTAGGGGGACAAATGGCCTTGAGAAGACCCAAAGTAGAACTGTCCGCAACTTTATCAGAGTCATAGCACAACATTGAACATATCATAGCAATAATTTCTTGTACATTGGTTGAAAATGTTCCATATTCATAACTTTAAGAGATTTGCAAAGAACTAGAACTATTTCCCATCACGGATTGCAGAAAGGCTTTTTTGTCTTGGGCATTTAATTGATTAAATTCAACAACTAGGGTTTCCTCATTCATAATATGTCCATCATTAAACTCTTCCACATTTAACATTCATGCAATTGAACTAGATTTTATTTCAAACAATACTGCCCCTTTTGTAGTTAATACACTTCTCGAAGAAGAAACATAATTATGTGAACACTAATGCACAAATTATGGGAAGTTATAGGTTTGGGGAAAGATAAAACGGTCCAGGTTCGAATCCTAGACATTAAAATAATCATTTAATTATTTGTGTATGGTTGTTGATGAATTATGCAATTCGTATAGGTCAAAGGAGATCATAGGGTAAAAAATTTGGCAATCCCTATCTACCAAGACAACTTGAATAGGGGTTATAGTCTTGGATTTCTTAACAATGGAGGGTTTCGACATTTTAAGTGAAATAAACAGGAAAAGGAATTTTAGCTCTTACCCATAAAGTGAATAGGAGAAAAACCCTTTAATCCGTTGGCAGACTTAGCACCGAAAACTCCAATTTGGAAAGGAATATGGAATATGCAACAGTGACATTTGTATTTTGACAAAACAAACCAAATTGACGTTTTTTCGATGTTTTTATTTTGTTATAACTAAATCCTAAATATAAAAAAACTCAATTAATTTTGATAATCACAAAGATTATGTACAAAAATATGATTATATACAAATACTGATGGTTTTTCAAGAGGCGGTGTTGAGTCATGGGAATGCCACCTTTTTTCCATGGGTTGACCTTTGAATGCAATAACCTTGTAATAAAATACATACCATGGGTTGACAATTGAATGCATTGGATGATTTAATTACAATTAAACATACCAACATTTTTGGCGTTGTTATCAAGGAGGTTATTAAGGGTGCAAGAATAATAACTGACACCATCCTGATGAATTGTAGGATATATGATGCATGAATAAAAGAGGAGAAGAACGATCAGCTCCGAAAAATACAGGAATAGGAATGGGCCCTGGTGGAAAAAGAAATCATGATCAACGACAGGTGACATATATTCAAGACTTAATAAACAAAGCGGAGTCATCAACTTTAGGGGGGTACATTAGAAACCTAAAACATTAAGAAAGGTGGATTCAAAGTCCTCTGTTTGGGGAGAGTCATCGACAACAACAACAGAGGCCAAATATCAAGATTTGACAGAAGGTCTAGAACATTCCAACAACGAAAATCAATAACATTTAGATTCCAGGCTATAATTCAATCAACCTAATAATAGGTTAGAGACTGACCAACCCATTCTTGACCCCACTGAGAACCCTATTTTGGATCAGGGGAGTGTTGTTGGGCACCTTGAACAATCGTCGAAGAATATCCCAAAAACATAAGATATCCCTAGATTTGATTGGCAGAAGCTTCGTGATTTGTGGCAAAGACACATGGAAAATGAAAAGGGAAATGACATGGTTTCGACCTTTGATTTACCTATCGGGAACATTACAGGACTGGGAGAAATAAAGAATATACCTCTATATGCACTTAAAAAATTTAACAGTCAGATAAGCGAAGACCCAGACACATTCCTATTCTAATTTGACGTTCTGTGTCGAAGCTATGATTATACTATGGATTCTCATAAACTGAAAAATATTTCCAGCTAGCCTAAAGGGGTCAACGTTATTATGGTTTATGAGCCTTGGTGTTGACTCTATCACCTTCTGGGATAATATGAAACAGACCTTTCTGACGAAATATCAGGACTATTGCAGAACAAGGGACAAGCAGGAGGAACTTTTCAAAATGTCTCAGAAGGAGGAAGAGAGCCTGGAGGATTATGTGGAATGCCTCAAATATAATTTATAGATATCTAAGAATAATGATCTGGATAAGGACATTTTGAAGACAATTATGATTCAAGGTATGGGGGATGACTGTCTCGATATGATGAACCTAATGGGGAAGGGAGATATATCAAAGGAACCAATTGAGGAAATTATTGATTTATTCCTGAGGATCTCGAGAGGTTCATCATGGAACATAGCCCAAAAACGAGATACTACTGCAAAAATACAGAAATCCACCAACTTTGGAGTAACAAGAGAAGAAATTGGTAATTTGTTTGAGAATTTTAAAACTGATATCCTTAGCTCTTTAACCATACAATTGAATGTTTTGTAGGTAAATAAAAAATAAGCTGAAGCAGAGAAGGCATTGGCAGTATTTTGTCCTAAATTCAAGGAAAAACATCCTCGGAGGGAATTCCCACTTGACAACATGTAAATATGAAGTATCTATTAACTAGACCACCCAATAAAACTTTGTCCATCATTGCCAGGATTGAAAGTAGTATTTAATGGTTCAAATAAATAGACAACACACACATATTTCATCTCCATGAAACCATGGCAAGCTCATATACTAGGTATGCCTCAAGATCCATCCTCACCTTTCAATAATTGGAATCATATGTATAATTCTCATATCCCACAACAAATCCAATATCCCTTAAACCCATGTAAATTTCCTAACCCAACATAAACGCAGTATCTCATGCCTTGGGTTCCATATCTGAATCGAATATTTCCATGGTCTCACGGATGGAGAAATTCTCCTTTCCAAGGAGGGAAATTCCCACTAAGTAACCCTCCACTACGACCACAACTACATGTTAAGTCTAACCCAAATTCAAATAATAAAATGATCCAACAAGCTAAAACGTCCATCTTCCCTACATATTGCATCGCCCCCACTCAATTCAATGAAGTAAAACTTAAGTTTGGAATAATAATAAATCAACAAACCTCACTTATAATTACAGAACATGATGAAACAAATTCACAGACTGAAATAGCCCCACCTTGCAGACAATCTGAAGAACACAAAAAACACACAAAAACTCCAGAAAGACAAGATGAAACTTAGAATGATATTTCTACCTCTGCTGCAACTCTTGGGAAATATGATAAAACTTGTACTACCACCTTTTTTGAAACTCCTCCATACCCAAAAAGGTTAGTTGTACCCAAGTGTATTCCCCAACCTGAGTTCGACTTCCTTAGAGAACTGAAAAACTTGTGTGTTAAAATTCCTCCGGTGCAAGATATCAAAGACATCCTGATTTATGCCAAAAAAGTGAGAGAATTGTGCATCAAAAATCCTGGTAGGAATCCTAAGGAACCCCCACAGTTCAAGTCTTGGGAAAACTGTCTGAACTGATGTTGGGGAAAACCATACCTATTAAATATGATGACCCTGGGAACTCCACAGTAACCATCCATATTGATTGCATGACTATTCCAAATACTCTTATCGATCTAGGCACTGAAATAAACATCATAAATAACGAAACAACACAAATGTTGGGACTTACCAATATAATACCTACCCCCATTATGTTGGAGCTAGCTGATCGACCCAAAAATTGACTAGAAGGGGAACTGGAAGATATTGTTTTATCTGTGGACTCCTGGGAATATCCAACAAAATTCTTAGTGTTGCAATCAAAAAATCATCTAGGAGGACACCCCTTGATCCTAGGAAGACCTTGGTTGGCCAAAAATGACACATTTATCGGCTGCAGGACAAGAGCTATGACAATTTCTGATGGAAAAACTACAAAGAGCCTTACTTTGTATTCCTCTGCCAAACTAAGTGAAGATGTTGAGAGCCATGTATGGATTGAACTCGAGCCATAATAAAGTAATGTACAACTAATTCTTACGCTTGGTAAGGACCTCTATTTCAAGGATGAAACGAAGGATGATACTATCAATAGTTTATTAGCAACCCCCCATCATTCAGCCAACCAATGACCCAACTTTTAGATGCTATAATGAGAGAACCTAACCAACAAACCCTTGATGATGATCCTTATTTATAAATGATACCTTCAGTACTAAGACATAAAATCATCCCAATAGAAATTGAGCTCGTAAAAACCTTAAATATCAGTCCAAACGTGTACCCCCTACAGAAAGAACAATTGATTTAGTTGTTGCGGGAACATAAGGAAGCCTTCACATGGGATTACACGGATATGAAGGGTATTCACCTTGATCTATGTACTTATCATATATATATGAAATAATGTTGTTGGGTTATTCACCAACCTCAACATAAAATGAACTCATCCTTGAAAGAGATCGTAAAAGAAGAACTCCAAAAACTGTCGAAAGTTAGTTTTATCTACCCAATCTCAGACAATCAGTGGGTTTCCTCGCTAGTCATTGTACCTAAGAAAAATTGAAAATGGAGATTTTTTTTCGATTATTGACAATTGAATAAATCCACACAGAAAAACCATTTTTTTTACCCTTTATTGACCTGGTCCTTGATTCCATGGTTGGCAAGAAGTTTTTTTCATTTTTTGACAGTTTCAATGGATACAACCAAATCATGATTGCTTCTGAAGATCATGACAAAACTACATTTACATGTCCACGGGGCACAGTTGCATACTGAGTCCTCCCATTTTTCCTTTGCAATGCACCCACCAATTTTCAACGAGTATAGGGAATCGTTTCAGATTTGGTTAACGAGTCTCTTGAGATTTACATTGACGATTTCACACCATACGATGATACTTTTAACATGGCTTTGGAAAAAATTGGAAAGTACTAAAACACTGCATACAAACTCACCTTTCCTTAAGCACTGAAAAATTTCATATGAGTATGGATGAGGGAGTTGTACTTGGGAATTATATTTCTTCTGTAGGTATACAGGTGGATCCAATAAAATTTGAGGTAATTTTAAGAATCCCTACTCCAAAATCTGAAAAAGAGGTGTGTATCACATTAGGAAAAACTGACTACTATCGTTTATTTATTAAAAATTATTCAAGGATATCATCTCCCTTATTTGGATTTCTTTCAAAGGATACCAAATTTTTATGGACTGATAAATGTCAAAATGCTCTTACAGATTTGAAAAAATGCTTAGTTGAAGCACCTATATTACGAGGCCCTGATTGTACTTTTTCATTTCGCATATCTTCGAATGCCTCCAACATGGCCATTCATGTTATACTTGGACAGTAGGAAGAACATAACCCATACGCCATTTATTATACCAGCAAGAACCTAACACCTACACAGTTGAACTATACGGTAACAAAAAAATAATTCCTTATTGTTATACATATTATAAAAAAAATTCAACACTATATCATGAGTTATTAGGTATTTTTCCATATAGATAATTCAAAAATGAAATATTTGATGAACAAATCTATTACAAATTCTCAAGTTACTAGGTGATTATTGTTACTGCAAGAATTTGACATCACTATTTTGGATAAACCCAAAAAGGACAATGTTGTAGAAGATTTACTTTCTAGGCTTACCAATAACTATGATGATACTCCTATTGATGACTCTTTTCCTTATGAACACCTAATCACTCATCGTGGTATGCAGATATTGCTAATTATCTTGTTGCAGGAAAATTGCCACACGACCTTTCTCCCAGGGGGCGACGAAAAATTATTCAGCAGAGTGCTCAATTTTCTTGGATAGATGGTTGTCTTTTTTATACAGGTCTTGATCTGGAGATTCTATGATGTATCAGAGAATATCAGATTCATGAAATCTTAAATGCTTGCCATGAGGAGCCTTGTGGTGGAAATTTTTATGATAAGAGAACATGGCATAAAGAACTCTACATGGGGTATTATTGGCCTACCTTGTTCCAGAATGCCATAAAGTATCTACAAGCATTTGATGCTTTCCAATGAATGGGACAACCCACTCAATCAGACGGAATTCCATTGAAAACCCAATTGGTGATTGAACCCTTTGAGAAGTGGGCTCTCAACTTTGTGGGAAATATTAATCCATTGTCCATTAGAAATCATATATCTTTGTATGCACAAACTATGTCACCAAATGGGTAGAGGCCAAGGCACTCACCAAAGACACAGGAAAATATGTTGTGAAATTTCTGTTTGAAAATATATTTGTTTGTTTTGGAATGCCCAAATAGATAGTAACAGATGGAGGACATCAGTTTACTTCCTAGTTGATCACTGAACTTACCAAGAAGTATAGTATTTTCCACAGGGTTACCTCACCTTACCATCCACAAGAAAATGTCCAAGTGGAAGTCACAAATAAAGTCATTGAAGGAATACTCACGAAAACCGTGGCGAGTCATCATCATGATTGGGATGACCATTTATCAAAATCCCTCTAGGCCTACAGAACCACATGGTGAAAAACCACAAGATTTTTTCCATTTGAACTTCTTTATGGTAATATTCTTGTCTTTTCCATTGAATTTGAGATCAAAACATTAAGAACAACTTTAGAAGTAAACCTGGGTGTAACTCCATCTTAGAAACACCGCTTAAATCAACTCAATGAATTAAATGAAATGTGCTTGGCTGTTATACATCATACTGACTTAGTCCATAAAAAACACACCAAGTTGCATGATAAAAGCATTAAGAAGAATGAATTTCGAAAGGGCAATTGGGCATTGTTATATGATTCCAAGTTTAAATATTTCAAGGGGAAGTTGTGCACTAGATGGTTGGGTCCTTATGAAGTGGATACAATTTTTGATAATGGGATTGTTAGACTCATAACCATAGATGGCTCACAAATCTCTTTACTAGCCAATGGCCATCGACTTTGACTGTATCATAAAACAATTTCTACAGAGTCTTTTGTTTCCCATGTTAGCTCAGATCTAGGGTTGAAAATCATTGGAGTTGAACATCATTTTACAACACCATCAAAATAAAATAAAATAATAATAATAATAATAATAATAATAAAAACTTTTTTCTCTAATGCACCAAGTTTTTTTGCAAGATCCTATTGTTGCAACCTGGTGATATTAGTCCAAGGCAATTGAGTGCATTTAATTTTAATCCACCTGTTTTGCTACAACTAGCTTCACCTGCCTTGCTGCAACTCATCCTATGACGAACATATTCCCTGCTGCAACTCATTTCACTCTGCTGCAACTCACTACAACTCATCATGCGATGGATTTCCGCCTTGCTGCAACTCGTTGTCTCTTTGCTACAACTCATCCTATGATAGATATCTTACTTGCTGCAACTTGTTGTCACTTTGTTGCAAGTTTTTCCAACTCGCTGTTTCTTTGCTGCAACTCATCCTACGATGGATATCCACCTTGTTGCAACTCCCTTTCTCTTAGTTGTAACTCATCCTGTGATGGATATCTGCCTTGCTGCAACTCACTAACGCCTTGATGCAACTCACTGCAAATCTTTCTTCGAAGAAAATCCTCCTTATTGCAACTCGCTGCCGCTTTTCTGCAACTCATCCTTCGATGGAAATCTTCCTTTCTACAACTCATTCTTCAACGAAAATATGCCTTGCTGCAACTCACTACCACTTTTTTGCAACTCATCCTTCGATGAAAATCTTCCTTGTTGCAACTCATTGTCATTTGCTACAACTCACTGTTGCTTGCTGCAACTCGTTGCCATTTTCTACAACTCATCCCATGATGACCATCTTCTTTATTGCAAACTGTTGCAACCCATTACTACTAGCTATGACCCGTATTGCGACAACACTTGTCCTTCTCACCTTTTCACAGACTAGAATTATTACCCGTTGACACATATTTCCTTGCCATGAATTAGCTTCATTATCACTATGTCATCTCTTTTCATTAGCTCAATGATGTGACATTCTACTACAACTCTCAGATCTCGCACCAGAACTCATGTACGATATCACTATATTTGTACCTCAAAAACTACACTCACAATAGACAATGCGTCATCCTCCAAGAGCTGCCACGACTTACACTCATTTGATGTCTTCGGACGTACGGTAAGTGGCCCTACAAGTATGTATTTTTCCTACTTTCTCACATGATTTTAAAGTTCAATGTGTCATTACATTTGTACCACCGAACCTTATTTTTGGTGCAAAGTTGATCAGACCAAGGTCCTTCTCAGGTTACCGACAAAAGGTACCGAGTAGTCTAGAGCATTGGCATTTTCATCTCCTCTCGAAAGAAGGAGTCTCACCCGAAGTGTAACCAAGACAAGAAGATAGAGAAGGGCAAGGAGAATACTTAGGTAGATTTCCAAAATCTTGAAGATTCACCATAGTCTTGCGCAAGATGAACTAAAAATGAGAAGATCTGAACCCATTCATAACTGATAGTAAAGACAACAGAGTTGTGACACCATTTGCAAACAACTATAACATATTAATATTATCAGACATGAAGAAGTAAAGTAAAATGACAATTCATAACCATAGATAGAGAATTACATAGAATATTTCAAAATTGTATGTCCTTCCCTATATTATCATAAAAGGGTTCTCAAATACAATCCAACAGACACAACCATTACTCTGTTACAAGATTTTCTGGCTCCAGACTCTTTCCTCGAAGCTCTATCTACCCTTTTCCTGAAAATGGATATTAATTACAATCACATAACCTAAAGTGGAGTGAATGAAAATCTCGTCTACACCCGTCCAACCCATCCACACCAACCCTTTACAATAATGTACATCTCATATATATAAGCTAATTGGGATTTTCTAGTTTGAGACTTCGCATGCTTTCTTGTTTTTGTTTTGTTGTAACTTATTTCTCCTTGCTAGTGGTGTGTTGTCCCTCTAACCAATTTCTGTTTCCTTCCTTGCTCTACTCTCCATCTCCTTTGTGGCTTGCACAACTTGTGTTTGACCAAAATTGGGACTGTAGTCCTCCTTGCACAACTTCTAATAAAAAATGAAGGGCCCAATAGGCTCCGACCATAATCCTTGACTCGCCCTCAAGTCAAGTCCTTGGCTCTTCCATGGATTATGGGATTACCTACTAATTTCCTTTATCCTTTGTCTATGCTTTGATTCCATCTTTTTCTTGTACTCTTTCCTTTTTCTCCTCTTCAAATGAAGGGCCCAACTCTGGGACCAATTCTAAGGATCTTTTCCTTACTCGAAAACTGACAATTTTATCCCACCACTTCCTGGCAAGGAGTGAAGCTTCAACCACGAATTGCTTAGTCGCATATGTAATGCATCCCTTAGGCTTGGATGCGACCAGGGAGTTCCACTCTAAATCAACTGTAGAATATACCCGATGCATCTTCATGTAGGATGTCTGAATGACAGGTCAAAATTCCAGTAGCTCTTTCTTAGCTACTGACTGCACTTCAAATAGAGCATTCAACTCGTTATCTACATGTTAGATCTGCTCAAATTTCTCCTGCTGCTCCAACGGATACATGGTGACAACAACTTCCTCGTTAAGCGATTGTATATTTTCACGCATGTCCTCCAGAGTCTGGTTGTGCCTTGCAATGATACCCATCTAATCGCTAACTTCTCAAAAGATCCTCATGCATTCTGTTGTTCATTTGTGCAATGTTGCTCTCACATTATTTCCTTCAAGCACTAATTTTTCCATTTTCTCTTGAAGCTTCTTGGGTTGTTGTTATGCTTCACGCCGACTCTCCCACAACTGTTGTAATATCCCTAGGCCGAACCCAATTGTAAATGTAAATGCAAATGTACTTAAGCTGGTGAGCTGTTTTGATATTAGTTTTGCATGCACCTTCCTTGGTATAGTGCGCTCATGTACTACACAATAAAATGATGAAGTGTGCACATTCCAGGATACCACGCACAATAACTTAAGTGCACACGATTTTGAGTCTAGGGAGCCTTTGTGTATATGTTGTGTTTTATAGGCTGGTGAGCTAGTTATTATAAGCTAGGAGGCTTATGTTTGTATTAGTCCAGTGAGCATAGATGTTAAAGGCCAGTGAGCCTATTTTTGTACATGTCTCAACATTAATATAAAATACATCGCTGCACACAGACCGACCACGATAAAAGTGTATGAGGGACTAAAATTCACTAGTTAGGGAAGGGGGGGGGGATAAAAGTTAAGGAAAAGGGGCTAAGATAGGGAGATTAAGCCAAAAAGAAATATTATATTAATATTTATTAAAGTGTAAAGTATGGATAATTATTTTATCCTAAGTTCCAAAGTTGGGGACAAGTGGGCCAAAGTAGCTCCCAACATGACAAGTGTCAAGTTGGGGACATGCATACATATGGTTTGGACTTAGTTCATTTTCCTTCCATATTGATTATCCAAGAAGCCATTCCAGGAACATACACAGACTCAATTATTTATCCTCTGTACCTTCCTATCACTGTACCTGAACCTATATCCATAGACATACCTGTTTGTGTACCTGGTCAGCTTGGGAGATGGACTGAAGACGTGGGTTGTCAGGCTTGTGAGAAATTTCTCTCTAGGTGAGAGAATTGTTAGGGAATTGATTTCCTGAAGGTGCTAAACTGCAGCTACAGGGATTTAAGAATTGTTGTCTGTCCTGTTGATGAAGCCCGGAAAGGAAGTGGGGAAACCGAAGGACTGTTGAGTAGAGAAGGGGCACACTTCCTGGGGTGGGACATGAATGTGGGGAATGAGGGACTGTAGGCTATTAGTTTGAGTTGGCACCTGTGACTGATTCTTTCTTGTTGTCTATGAACCATTAGCCTGGTTAGGAATCCCTTTACCTGGGTGGAGTTTAGTCCTAGCTCGGGGGTGACCCACTGCTGAGAGTGATGAGAAGTGTGGTCTAAGGCTAGGAGGTTCATGGAAGGTCTGGACACAATCGATGATATTCTTACCAAGATAGGTGTCAACTGTATGATAAATTTTCATGTTGCATTATTATTTACGTGTGTATTTTTATGGATTTATCTTATGTGTGGTTATAAATATCTTTATATTTATGGGTATTACTTGTATATGTTTACTATTATTTCAGTATGAATCCATGCATTCATGAAATGTATTTGTATTTTTACGTTTTATATATAATGTTCCGCGAGAGTTCTGTGTGTATATGTTTTAATTGCATGCAGTTCAAAATTTTTATGTGGTGTAGCTCAGTCGAATGTTGGGTATGTTACAGTATGTTCCGTAGAGATAATGAAAGTGTTCTCTCATGTATTGTGGCTTGGACTGGGTGGCCGGGGATGTTACAATATGGTACCAGAGCTTCAGTTTTCAACACTGAGCTTGGATGGGCCGAGAAAGTCGCGTTGAAGCAAAATGTCACAAAGGATTAATTTCGAAGTGGCCAAATTTTGAGTCGCAGAGCGTCCATGGTAAAAAGTAAGAACAATTGTGTGGAATTGGGAAAAATCCCCAATTTTCATTATTAAATTCGTGGGAAAATTAAGAAAATGGGCCATGCAGTGAGATATTCTTGATGTAATATTTGTTCTAGCAAATTTTGACCTGGAATTGGTCGAATTTGAAGTTATAGTGAAGCCATGACAGATGGAGCGAGATTCATAATTAAAATTCTCAATTAGTGAATGGAGTTTGGGAAAAATCCATTCAAGAAATGTCAACTCACAACGATTTTTTGTTACAGAGTTTGAACTAGTGTTATCGGGGTGAACTTGAACCAATTTTATAGTTGCAGAATGCCTATGGTAGAAATTGAAAAAAAGTTAAGCAAAAGCCCCAATTTCTGCAGCGGAATTCACTAGGAATTGATGTGCATAAAAATGAATGTTCGTAGGTGGGAACACTAAAAATGCATGGTGCGTAGTAAAAATCCTGTGATATGTAAATTTTGGCACCACGCGAAAAAATGTTTGTGTGCTGGTGCGCACGCTAAATTTTGACCCTGTGGGGAAAAATGTTGGTGTGCGGGTGTGCACGCTAAAATTATCATTGCACCATGTACATATGCATAAAAAGGTGCGTGTGGTGTTTATACACATAATAATTGCATGCATGGTGTGCACAGTATTAGCAAAGCACAGATGAATTTTGTTGGTGTGCTCAGAATGTGGGTATATATTGTCACACAACAGTTTAGTTAATGGTGTGCGCAGAGTATTGGTGCGTGGTGCGGGCGTACTAAAATTTGGAATGGTGAAACACGTAGAATAAAATGTGTGGGGAATATCAAGGCACGATACAAAAATTGCATGCAATAGGTAATAGTGCAAGAACCAAAACTGCGCACAGTGGATATTGGTGCACGACACAAAAGTAGTGTGCGAAAGTTATTTGCGTGACAGAGAAGTGATGCACAGTGGTTATAGGTGTGCGAAGCACGATTTATCTTATGGTGTGGATGTGAATGCTAAGTATGGGTTTATAGGTTGAAATTTGTGCACGATAAGTCATTTGGATGGTGAACAACAGTGGAAAATCAATGAATTTTTGCGACATTTTATAGTATTTGAACATCATCTTTTTACAACGCGTTTTTGAGGCCCTTAAGAGCGTTTTTAGAAATGAAAAAACCACAAGAACAAAGAATAAGAAGGTACACTCTGTCTCTTCATCTCAAATAAAAGAACTCGAAGAGATATTTCTAATGGTGTAAACCGTTCGTCAAACAAATCTTTTATGAGAAAGTTACAACAAAAACAATGGAGGTTAATTATTAAGACCCATCTAACTTCCAAGAGCCATAACTTTCTTCTCCGGAATCAGATTGAGGCACAAGAGAAGTAAATGGAAATATATTGAACCGTAGAAGACAGTCCCAATTCTCAATTACATTTTTGGGCATGTTAAAAATGTTTAATATGGAAAATAAGGTACCTGTAGCATTCAAGACCCAAAACAAATTTTTTCCTAGAACTTTAGCAGGCTGTAACTAGCAGCCAAGAACCCAGAAAGAGATGAAACTTGGAATGAATGTACATAATATGTATATGAAGAAACCCAATTGAGATTCTTCGAAAAATCCAAAGGAGTAGGTGAAAAAATGCATAATTACAGCACAGACTTGCACCAAGTTGAAGTGTCAACATAAAAATTAATGGGCAATTTTCAAATAACCATAACTTTCTACTTAAGACTTAGAATTGAGCATGGGAGTAGGCATAGGAAAGGTCTTGGAAAATAGAATCTAAATATCCACCTAGAAAATTGATCTTCACATTCAAAGTTTCAGGAAATCAGAAGAAATAATTCTGATATATTATTGAACCAAAATGGTTCATATTTCTCATGAAATTGTTGAAACAGTTAGCCTGACAAACTTTTGTTGGCTGAACATTTTGCAGAGTTAAAAACAACTAGATCAGATTAGGATCAACAAAGAGTCCAGATTAATGGAAGAGGCACATGGGACATACAACCAGGAATATGAAATCAGAGGGATGGATGTCCATTTGGGCATTGAAGGAACACACTCCAATGGACATGGAGAAGGAAGGGATGAAAACATGAATATGGTAGAGACCAATAAAAATTTTCAGAACGATGTCCAAATCCATATAGATGATAATGAAAGGATTATGAGAGCCAATGATTAGTAGGATAAATTCAACATGAAGTTAATGCAGAGCTTGAACATAATAGAAAATAAATTGGATAAGGAGAGTGGCTCAAGAAAATCAGGAATTCATAGGTCTCCTGATGAGAAAAGAAGATCCAGAAGTGTTAGCAGACATCGCCATCACTCCCCGAGGCATTCCAATAAGAATGAAGACAACATATCAATTCCATCCCCTGTAAGGAAGCATAAAAGGTTTGAGGTGGATGAGATGTGAGGAGAAATGAACAAAATCAAACCTCCTACATTTGATGGTGAACACAAGAATGATGAATATGTAGAGACATGGCTACTAGGCATGAGAAAGTATTTTCAATTACATAATTATTATTCTCATGCAGAAGGTAGAATTTCCATCTATCAACTCAAGAGAAAGACATCCATGTGGTGGGATCAGCTTGTGCAGGTGAAAAACATTAAAGAGAAAAGTGTTACTTGGAGGGAATTCCAGAAGTATTGTGAGAATAAATACTTGACTAAGAGATACTATGAAAAGAAAATGAAAGAGTTATTTCAACTCAATCTTGGGAGTCTAACCATTGATGAATATGAAAGAAGGTTTTTAGAACTGTTGAAGTATGTCTCTTTCATCAAGGATGATACAGTTAAAATTCAAAGGTATTTGAGTGGATTTCCATCATTCATCAGTGACAAAATACAATATGATGATCCCAAGACATTGGAGGAGACCATAAGGTGACATAAATGCATATATGATTAGAAAAAATCAAGGCCAATTTTCCAAAAATCTTGGAAAGACAGAAATAAATTCAAGATGGATCAAAGGAAGAAGGGAACCAAGCCACCATTCTTCATAAATAATACTAAGGGACAACCAACTTCTAGAGAACCCAAAACGATTGAGACAAGGGGTCAAAGGCCAAGGCAACCACCTATTCAATGTTGGGGTTGTAAAGGAGATCATATGTTTAGAGATTGTCCTCACAGAGGTGAAAAAGTAAGGACTGTTCACAATGTACAACAAGATGAAACAATGGATGACATGGGAAAAAATGTACCAAGGATCTATGCAGCCCTAGATAACAAGCAAGAAGAGTATCAGTCACACATGATTGAAGTGGAAGGTATGATCAAAAACCAAACCATTTCTATTTTAATTGATTCAGGATCTAGCCATAGTTATGTAGATCCTAAGATGGTGGAAAGTTTTCATTTTCCAAGAAGCAAGTATGTAGAATCTTGGTTGGTGCAGCTGGCTACCAGAGCCAAAAGAAAAGCTAATGATATGGTTAAGTCATGTCTTATGGACATGAATGGGCTGAACACCATGGTAGATATGAACATCTTGCCTTTAGGGTCCCATGAATGTCTAATTGGGATGGATTGGTTGGACCAACATCATGCTATCCTAGACTGTCATAACAAGGAATTTACTTTCTTGGATGAGGAAGGGAACCTTAGGAAAGTGCAGGGAATTCGCAGGGCAATAACCATCAGAGAAATTTCAGCATTGCAGCTGAATAAATGTTATAGAAAAGGGTGTCAAATATTTGCAACACATATGGAAGAGACACCTAAGATAAGGTGCCAAATTTGGAATATCATGCAGTCCTAAAAGATTTTGAAGATGTGTTCAAGGAGGTACCAGGACTGCCCCCAAAGAAAGATATTGATTTCTCTATAAATTTAATGCCTGGAGCACCTCCAGTGTCAAAGACTCCTTACAGAATGAGTACACCAGAGTTGAAGGAATTGCAAATGCAGCTTGAAGAACTTCTAAAGAAGGGGTATATACGCCCAAATGTGTCATCTTGGGGTGCCCCAGTCTTGTTCATGAACAAGAAAGATGGGACATTAAGATTATGCATTGATTACAAACAGTTGAATAAAGTGACTATAAAGAACAAGTATCCTCAGCCAAGGATTGATGATCTATTTGATCAATTGAAGGATGCCAATATATTTTCAAAGATAGATCTCATATCAGGATACCACCAGGTAAGGATTATGGAGGAAGACCTTCAGGACAAGGTATGGTCATTATGAGTTTACAGTGGTGCCATTTGGATTGTCAAATGCACTAGCTGGTTTTATGTGCTTAATGAATGGTGTTTTCCGGGAATATTTAGACAAGTTTGTCATTGTGTTTTTGGATGAAATCCTTGTATATTCCAAGTTAGAAGAACAACATGAGCATCTTTTGAGGATGGTTTTGCAAGTATTAAGGGAGAATAAGTTGTATGCCAAATTGAGCATGTGCTCATTTTATCAGAAACAAATTCATTATTTGGGACATATCATTTCAAAGGATGGGATAGAAGTGGATCCTGAGAAGATATAAGCCATTAGAGAATGGTCAGTGCCAAAGAATGTGATAGAGGTCAGATGATTCATGGGCCTTGCAGGTTACTATAGGAGATTCATTGAAGGATTCTCAAGGATTGCACACCCAATCACTTCCTTGCAAAGAAAGGGTGTGAAGTTTCAATGGACATTGGATTGTGAGAAGAGTTTCCAACACTTGAATAAATTATTAACAAGTGCTCCAATACTTAGAATTGAAGACCCAAATGAAGACTTCATTGTATGCACAGATGCATGTGAAGAAGGACTTGGTGGAGTCCTCACTCAAAATGGTTTTGTTATATGTTATGAATCAAGGAAGTTGAAGGAACATGAAAGACACTATGCCACTCATGATTTGGAGTTGGCAGCCATAGTGGATGCCTTGAGGAAATGGAGAGACTACCTCATGGGGAAAATTTTTGAGCTAAGGATAGACCATAATGGTCTGAAATATTTATTTGATCAACCAACTCTAAATACTAGGCAAAGTAGATGGTTAGAATTTCTAGGTGAATATGACTTTGATATAAATCATATCAAGGGGAAAGAGAACAAAGTGGTTGATGCACTCAACAAAAGAGTGCATGAATTGCATGCTACATTCATTATCATGTACCTATCAGATTTGAAACACATAATTATAGAGGCTGCAAAATTAGATTTGCAATACAAAGAATTAGTGGCAAAATTACAACAAGATAATTTGCAGCAAAAAATTGAAGAATACAAGCTAGATAATGATGAAATTCTAATGTACATGGGCATAATTTATGTACCAAATTCAAGTGAATTGAAAAATTTGATATTGGGAGAAATTAATAATGTACCTTATGATGGGAACCTAGGTTATCATAAAACTATTGCAGCTGTCAAGAGCCAATATTATTGGCTGGGAATGAAGAAAGAAGTGGCTGATTTTATTGCCAAATGTTTGGAATGTCAAAAGGAAAGGCTGAGCATAGACACCCAGCTGGTTTTCTATAGCCATTACCCATTCTTGAGTGGAAATGGGAAGTTGTGACAAAGGATTTTATCACTAAATTGCCTAGGACAAACAAGAAACATTATTTTATCATGGTAGTGGTGGATAAGCTTACTAAAGCTACCCATTTTATTCCAGTTAAGCTCACTCGCAAGGCAACCAACATTGTTGATGTTTATATGAGAGAAATCGCTAGATTACATGGCATACCCAAGACAATTATGTCTGACCGAGATCCAAAATTTACCTCAAAATTTTGGAAGGGATTATTTAATGGGTTTGGAACAAATTTCAATTTTAGCACAACTTATAATCCAAAAACAAATGGAAAAATAGAGAGGGTCAATCAAGCAATTGAGGATATGTTGAGGATGTATGTGATGGACGAACCATCAAAATGGGAAGACTACCTACACTTGGTAGAGTTTTATTATAACAATGGGTACCAAACATCTCTAAAGATGAGCCCATTTGAGGCACATTATGGCAGAAAGTGCAACACACTAGTAAGCTGGGATAAACCAACAGATAGAGCATAAAATGTTGAAAATAAACAAAATTTAAAGGCTCCCCAAGATAGGAAGAAAATCTATGCTGATAAGGGCAAAAATCACATGGAAGTTAAAGTGGGAGACCATGTATTATTGAAAGTGAAGGCCAACAGAAGTTCCCTGAAGTTAGGAAATTGTTCAAAGTTCACATCTCTATTGTGGGCCATTTGAAATGCTAGAGAGGATTGGTCCAGTAGCTTATATGATTGCATTGCCTGCATATATGTCTGTTCATAATGTATTCCATGTATCATTTCTCAAGAAATATATACCTGATGCTAATCATGTTATTGATTGGGATGTGATTCAAGTGGAGAAAGAAGGCGCTTTCCAAGTGCATCCGATACGCATTCTGGACTAGAAAATCAAACAACTCGAAAATTGAGCCATAGGGCTTGTAAAGGTCCAATGGCCCTAGTACAGTCCTGAGGACGCTACTTGGGAGCATGAGGATGCAATGCGGGCATAATACCCACATCGTTTTGAGGGTTTTTGAAAATTTTGTTGTATATGTGTACATAATGCACTGAGGAAAGTGCATAAATAAGGGGAGGGGATTGTAATATCCCTAGGCCAAACCCAATTGTAAATGTAAATGCAAATGTACTTAAGTTGGTGAGTTTTTTTGATATTATTTTTGTATGCACCTTCCTTAGTATAGTGCGTGCACGTACTTCGCAGTAAAATGATGAAGTATGCACATTCCAGGATATCGCGTGCAGTAACTTAAGTGCCCGTGATTTTGAGGCCAGGGAGCCTTTGTGTATATTATATGTTTTATAGGATGGTGATCTAGTTATTATAAGCTAGGAGGCTTATGTTTGTATTAGGCCAAAGAGCCTAGATGTTAAAAGCCAGTGAGCCTATTTTTGTACATGTCTTAGCATTAATATAAAATACATTGTTGCACGTAGACCAACCACGATAAAAGAGTATGGGGGACTAAACTCCACTAGTTATGTAAAGGGGGGGTTCAAATTTAAGGAAAAGGGGATAAGCTAGGAAGCTTAAGCCAAAAAGGAATATTATATTAATATTTATTAAAGTATAAAGTATGGATAATTATTTTATCCTAAGTTCCAAAGTTGGGGACAAGTGGGCCAAAGTAGCTCCCAAGATGACAAGTGTCAAGTTGGGGACATGCATACATATTGTTTGGACTTAGTTAATTTTCCTATAATTTTCCTTCCATCTTGATTATTGAGGCAACCATTCAAGGAGCATACACAAACTATGTAATTTATCCTTTGTACCTTCCTATCACTGTACCTGAACCTGTATCTATAGCCATACCAGTTTGTGTACCTAGTTAGCTTGGGAGTTGGACTGAAGAGGCGGGTTGTTAGGCCCGTGAGAAATTTCTCTCTGGGTGAGAGAATTGCAGGGGAATTGATTTCCTGAAGGTGGTAAACTGCAACTACATGGCTCTGAGAATTCATGTCCGACCTATTGCTAAAGCCTGGAAAGGAATTGGGTCAACCGAAGGACCGTTGAGTAGAGAAGGGGCACACTTCCTGGGGTGGGATAAGCATGTGGGAAATGAGGGACTGTAGGCTATTAGTTTGAGTTGGCACCTATGACAGATTATTTCCTGTTGTCTGTGAACCATTATTCTGGTTAGGAATCCCTTTACCAGGGTGGAGTTTAGTCCCAACTTGGGGGTGACCCACTACTGAGAGTGATGAGCAGTGTGGTCTAAGGCTGGGAGGTTCATGGAAGGTCTGCACGTATTCGGTGATATTCTTACCAAGACAAGTGTCAACTGTGTGATAAATTTGCATGATGCATTATTATGTACGTGTGTATGTTTATGGGTTTATCTTTTGTGTGGTTATAAATGTATTTATATTTATGGGTATTTCTTGTATATTTTGCGTGTATATGTTTACTGTTATTTCAATATAAATCCGTGCATTTACGAAATGTATTTGTTTGTTTATGTTTTATATATAATGTTCCACAAGAGTTCTGTGTGTATATAGTTTAATTGCAAGCAGTTCGAAAATTTTATGTGGCATAGCTCAGTCGAATGTTGGGTATGTTACAGTATGTTCTGTAGAGAGAATGAAAGCATTCTCTCATGTATCGTGGCCCGAACTAGGTGGCTGGGGAAGTTACAACTGTGCTTCAAGGTTCTCTGTGTCAATGGCCAGCTCTGACCATGTTCCATGGAGTATCTCAATCTGCTACTCAGGGTCTTCTGCTGCACTGGACTTAGGGAGTTGTGGCATTGACTTTCTTATCAATGGCCAGGCTTCTGCAAGCTTCTCCTGGACTCTTTCCAATTTCTACTCTGCCTGGATCTTTGCGTATTACTCTTGTGTTCTACATTCTTGGGCAAGGAGTAATTCCTTCTTTTCAAACTCTGCATCCCTTTCGACATGTTGTAGCCTCTGCTCAAGTTGATTAGTTGAGGCTCTGGTCATCCCTACTAGTTGTGTTGATGACCACTCAGCAAGGTCAACAGAAGAAGTGGTGGCCTCTGTTGTCCCTTGACCAAGTTTGACGATCCTTGGTCATGTTTGACCTATTTTTGGGAGTTCAACAGGATGTCAAAGCCGAAGTGTAATATGAAGTGGAGATCACGGGATCTCGGCCCCTCTTTAGGGATTTTTGGGTTTTTGGGCTATGTAATAGGCATGGGAATTTCTGACCATGGGTTTACCCATGCTTAGGACTATTTTGTAATATATAAATAGAAGGCTAGGCGATGTAAGTAGCGACTGATGGCTGAGTGCTAGTACTAGCTATGTGCAGGAAGACGTGATTAAGACTTGCAGAGCTAAGTGCAAGTCATCTATAGTGATTTGTGCATAGACTGTGTAAAGCTCTGTGCCTAGATCTACTTGGGGAAGGAGGATCTGGAGAAGTGTGCACAGATCTCCTATCCTATGCGGAGTAGTGTTTTAATGCTTTGTTCCTGTAAGGTGATTGACAAAAGATAATAAAGAGAAGAAGAGTTGGTGGATGTAGTCCCAGGGTGGGGGTGAATCACATATATCTTGTGTTGTGAATGCTTTGTTCTTTTGTTTATGTGATTCAATTCTTAGTGAGATGTTATATGATAGATGAATCTGATGTGATAGCTTAGTTATGAATAATGTGAATGAATGATAGATCTGATCTCTATTTGTATGCTTGGTGATTTGATCTATTGGATCTATGTGAATACTTCATGATCTGTTGTTAGGGTTTAGTTGCGCTGTGAACTAAAGTTGAATATTAACAAAATGTAATAACTAAGTTATATGTTAAGGTGTTACAATCAAAGATTTGTGTCCCAGCTAAGGTTGCAGACACTGGAGTCCTGCAACCACCCCTTCTTCTACCTCATGTGAGACTTCATCTGCTTCGCAGGTATTGTCGAAAGGGCCAGTAGTTAGGGTTTTGTTGGTGTGCTATTATAGCGTTGAACCATGGGCATTTCCCTGTGCCAACAAATGGTTTTTTTGCTGGGACCTAAAACTATGATTGCTGGGAACTGAAGAAGAATAAGCTATGTGCGAAAATTTGACTTGAAATTGTGATTGCTGGGAACTAAAGAAGAAGAAGCTCTGTGCGAAAATCTGACCTGAAACTATGATTGCTGGGAACTGAGGAAAATAAATAAATCTCTTTGTGTAGATATGTTGATGGACTTGTGAAACTCTGTGCTAATGAAGGAGGCAGATCTGAAGAAAATAGGTAAGATCTGAACACTTTGTTCTCTGATAGAGGTAAGAATAGTGAAATTTTTTAGATCTGGAAGCTTGGTGCTCTGCCGAAAGTAAGATAAGTGGAAATTTTTGTTTCAAGAATATGGATCTAGGTATGTTTGATAAATTTTGTCCTAGCCTGAAAACTAGGGCACAACTAGAAGAAAGAAGATTTGATATGAGTAAGAATAGTGAAAGATATGTTATTCCTATGCATAGAAAGAATGTTTGGACTAATAAATGGATGTAGGATCCTAGAAAGAATTTTTTGTAGGTTAGCTACCATGATCCTTGTGCACAGTACAGGAAAGGATGGGAATCATTCAAGAGAAAGAGAGGATTAACTCTTTGTTACAGTTGCAGAAGACCAAGACATCTTGCTAAGAATTTCCCTGATAGAAGATCCATTTGTCTTTGTTGTAAAGCTATGGATCATGAAGTTTTGGATTACCCTAGAATGATTGATAAACTTGAAAGAATGAATATGAGATAAGAAGACCATGAGAAAGGTCAAGACACTAAGACCATGAGAAAGGTCAAGACACTAAGATCATGGGAAAACCTCAGAAATAATTAGAAACTATATTGCTACAAATGAAAGAAACCCTGAATGACCACTGAAATATCAACTTATTACAGATATTCAAAGAAAAAGAGTACATAGAAGCAAGAATAGGAGACTTTGACATTGACTATGTTCTGGATGAAGAAAAACATGTGAACATTATCACAGAAAGAACTTGGGAGACTTTAGGAAAGCCTTCTATGATCCATTCATTGGGGGGAATAGGATTATTTAGAGGAAAGTTGATAACCCTATGTGGAAGACTTACCCAGATATCTGTGAGTGCTCATGGAACTTCGACAGAAAAATATTTTGAGGTTGTTAAATTTATTGAGAACAATGCCCCATTTTCTATATTACTAGGAAAACCTTAGATTGAAAGGGATCAAGCCAGAAGGAAAGAAGAAGAAGTTTTAGATCAGAAGAAGCAAGAATTAAATTAATTCATTACTAGGAGGATCACACACTTGATTGAAGAACAAAAGAATAGATCGAAGCTATTTAGAACCAGAAACTTGGATGTCGAAGTTGAAAGAAAATAAGAAGACTCATAGAGACTGAAGAACCTACCCCTAATAAAGAAGAAGTATTGCCCCTGAATCCTAGATAAGAATCTCAGAATGGAAAGAGGAATACCGAGACGAAGCTCATTGGAAAGAAGGCTATAAAACTAAGTAATAAGATATCAAATATCAAAAAGTTACAGAAGGTTCCAGAGGGAACTTCACAGAAGGAAAATTTGCAAAATTGGAACTTCGTCGAGATAGCAGAACAACGCCACATGACACTTCGCCATGGTAAAGAAATATAGCCGTTGGAAATAGTATAACCATTATACTGAAGCCCAAAATGGGTAGAACGACATTTGTGGTCATAAGGCTCGCCATCAAACCGTTAGGACCGCACCGTAACAGACATAACTGAATTAATGAAGGTCTCTTGTCCATTGGAAAGATCCGTTACATTGTTGTCTACTTATTCCATCAATTGTTGCACCGAGAACACTTTTGCAATTTTTATCAGAGAGAACTCATTGCTACCGTACTATGATTAGTAAGATTGATACTAGTTCTATTTTTTTTTGCACTCATTCATCCATCCATCCGATCTAAGACTGTATGTTGGATGAGCTTAGTGCCACAGAGAAAATTTTCAAAGAAGTTCTCATCGATATCATGGTCGAGAAAGTAATGTTTGAAAGTATTCAAGCGTCCTCGATGAGAGGAGTGCAAGCCTCTCCATCAACCTCTCATGGATCTAGACCATCCCGAGTCATCACAAAAAAGAGAACCAAGCAGATAGATGACCTAGAAAATGCGAAGCTAATCCCGACCATATTACCTGACTACGTCCCACCTTTGGCCGGCGTGGTGAGTCGTGATAGTGTGCCAAGAGATTTTGATTACACCATGGTTACTGCCTATCATGCCAACTAATTGCAGAAAATATAGTAAGGAATAATAGACCCATGCAGGTCATAGGGTTTGTCGTTGACCTCGTAGGGAAATGCAAGGAAGGCCTACAAATGAACTGGGCGAAGTACTTAGTTAGTCAGCTGGAATTAGATTGTCGCGAAGCACAGTATCAGGGATATGGGTTCACAATATCAGGGATATGGGTTCCACTTTAGATGTCTCCTGATCCTCATCATGTTTATTGGTTGGGAGATCGTGGAAGGTGCGACCTTCCCGTACATTGAGCTGTTCGAGCCACTTGCTGTGAAGTTCACCACGCTTTGGTATTCAAGCGATATGGGAAAACAATGGCAGTCGAACACAATTTTTCATACGTATTATTTCCAACTGAAGAGGGCTATCGAAGTTGAACCTCGCATGACTCCAAACAAACTATAGTGGTTTTGAACCCTCATGAAGTTCCACGTAGATCGACACTTCATCTATATCACCGTGCAAGTATACGAGCATAAGGAGGAGCTTCAGTCATACTACAAGCTCACAAAAGAGGACCTCATCGAGATAACTAAGGACTGGTCAGCATACCTCCTTATCCCTGCTGATCCTGTAGAGATGTCTGACGTCAAACTCGACAGCCTGGAGTCCACTCATAAAGAAAATGACACAACCAGAACCGGTAGAAGGAAGAAGCCGCAGAAGTCCAAGACTTAAGCATTGCATTAGAAAAAACTACTTCAGTATCACTTGGTCGAGGGGGTGATGATGAAGTAGAAGAGATAAATGGAAAATAAGATGAGAAAAAGCAAGGTGAAGTAACACCACCTAAGGATAAGGATGATCCCTTGAAGAAGAGGACGGTTTCTCCCTCGAAACCCTCTTCCCGAAAGAAATCTAGTGCCACCTTGACCAAGATGCAGACTGTGCTCACTGTCGATGACTTCGAAATTATCATAGCATTTGTCACATATGCTTCACATGACATTGTACATAACCATGAATATACGCAAGAAGAGATGTATGAAAGAATCGAGGTTGAGCTGCGAGGGGCACAATGGGTCCTTCAACCCATTCGCGTAGTGTCCACTGCACCCCTGCTGTCGGGAGAACTAGAGTTGGGAGATGAGCCAACCCAACTCCACAGACTAGCTGATGTGACCGAAGCTCACCTTCTTCGTGAACAGGAAGAAACAAAACAAGCCACCCAGGCCTTGAAGCAAGTGTAATAAGTATTCGTGGAACAATGCTGAGCTGCGGAGCAGGAGAAGGTTGCTCTCTAGAGAAAGTTTGAAGATGAGAAAGCACAAATTTAGAAAGAAAAAGAACAGTTTCTCGTAGAGAAACTCAAAGTGAAAGAAGCAGTCAAGGGAGAACTTCACTCTGTGACAGGTGTAGAGACAAAGGTAGAATACTGAGTCGAACATCAAGTAGAGAATCTCATAGAATCTATCTAGCAACTACAACAAAGAATAGAATACTTAGAGCTCCGAACAATAGTTGACACTCCACAGGAGGTGAGGGATCAAAGAGAAGAAACTTCCCGAAGTGTAGTTGAGAGAATAAAGGCCCTTTCGATGGAATGTAATCAACTAAGTGATCGCGGTGCCCAGACTTATGAGCGACTCACTGAGAATCCAGAACTAGAGTCACAACTCCAGGAGGCAGAGAAACAAGAAGAAACAATACAGGCACAATTGAAAACCCTATCAGCTGTTGAAAGGATGAAGCGATCCCAAGAGTAGCGCATTTCTCAACAACAAGTCCAAAATATTCAGATCAGAGTCATGGAAGTGAATCAGAGGCTCCAACCTATACATGATGAGGATCGCCAAATTTTCTTAGAGATCGAAGGCCGAGGAGTAGAACTTGAGCAAGTCGTCACTGTAGCTGAACAACGCTTAGAGGGACCTGTCAATGAAGTTGTTATCCAAGATTTTGCTGAGTAGGAGGCCATGGCACAAAAAAAAATTGAATAATCTCGAGCCAATCTCGAGGATTTTTAGGAATAATTACCAAGATCAGAGTGACTCGGGACGAGTCACAGGTGAGTGTTGGGGGCTTGTTGGCTCGACCAAGTTTGAGGATCCTTGGTCATGTTTGACCTATTTTTGGGACTTTGACAGGTTGTTGAAGGAAGATTGCAAGACGAAGCGGATATCGCGGGATCCTAGCCCCTCTTTAGGGATTTTTGGGTTTTTGGGCTATGTAACAGGTATGGGAATGTCGACCCATGGGTTTACCCATGCTTAGGCCTATTTTGTAATATATAAATAGAAGGATAGGCAATGTAAGTAGATACCAATGGTTGAGTTATAGTACTGGATATGTGTAAGAAGACGTGATTAAGACTTGCAGAGCTAAGTGCAAGTCATCTATAGTGCTTTGTGCACAGACTGTGTAAGGCTCTGTGCCTAGATCTACTTGGGGAAGGAGGATATGGTGAAGTGCACGAAGATATCTTGTCTTATGTAGAGTAGTGTTTTGATGCTTTGTGCCTATAAGATGCTTGACATAAGATAATAAAGAGAATAAGAGTTGGTGGACGTAGCCCTAGGGTGGGGGTTAACCACGTATATCTTGTGTTGTGAATGCTTTGTGCTTTTGGTTGTTCTTTTTTTTATGTGATTCAATGCTTAGTGAGATGTTAGATGATAGATGAATTTGATACGATGTATTAGTGTTGATTAATGTGAATGAATGCTAGATCTAATCTCTATTTGTATTCTTAGTGCTTGAATCTATTGGATCTGTGTGAATACTGTGTTGATTTGTTGTTAGGGTTTAGCTGTGCTGTGAACTAAAGATGAATATTAACCAACTATAATAACTAAGTGCTCTATTAAGATGTTACAATCACAAATCTGTGTCCCAGCTAAGGTTGTAGACATTGGAGTCCCGCAACCACCCTTGCTTCTACCTCAGGTGAGACTTCATCTGATTCGCAGGTGTTGCCGAAAGGGCTGGTAGTTAGCATTTTGTTGGTGTGTTGTTGTAGCATTTAACCCTGGGTCTTCCCCTGTGCCAACAACCTACCTGGATACTCTGACCTAAAGTGGGAGTCCACTAGCCATTGAATATTCTGAAGGTGCCTCCACCTCTTCCTCCCCTTTATATGGACCTTGCACAAGTCTCATCCTGAATGTTGATGGAAGGAATGGTAGAAATATTGTTCTTTCCAGGCATAGTTGCATCAACCCTTCGCACTGCTGTGGGTTCTGGAGTACTAGATCCATTTTCTCCTGCAACGACATTGCACTTTGTCTTGATGCAGTCTTCGGTTCCTTATAAGCATCTGGTACTCCTACCTCTTTCTGGACCTTGGATTTTGAGGTTACGCTCCTTTGGATAGCACCCTCAACATTGGTCGTTGACGGAGTGTGTTGAGGACTTGGGACTTGCAGAATTGGTACTGTTTGAATCTCCTTTGAAGGCATAGTGTTTTGAATTGGTAAAAAAGGAAAAATTTGTTCTCTCGGGACTTTAGGGTTTGGACTAGTGAGTTTTGGTCTATGTTCGGGGAGCTCGGGGGGGGTCCAGCTTCATGGCCTCTGGTTCAGTGGTTTGGGATGGGATGGTGATTTCTTGAGGTGGTGACTAGGGTTGTGGGGGTGATGGGGGTTGTTTGGTAATGATGGTGGTGGATGGAGTGGTATTAGATTCAAGATCATCCTGAATGTCAATGATTTGGGCCACTCAAGTCATTGCTTGAGTACGAGAGATGGTTTATGATATAGGCTAATGGTTCATAATATTTACTGGGGAGAGACCTATCCTAGGTTTCTTGACCAATGGGTCTCTAATGATGGAAGCATTTAATATGTCATTGACATCTTTACCAATCAACATGGATTGACTTGGAAGCTGCGGGAACATGGGGAATGTCCTCTTCTTGTGTTCTGGCGACTATGTCTCTTCATCCTCCTCCTCCAAGTCCATCTGTGTTGGAGCCTCTTTCTTCTTCTCCTCTGGGCACGAGCTCAGTCCTACCCATTCTTCCTGTCCCAACTTCTTAAAACACTCTGCTGATAGAAGGTAGTGCATCCCTGACTTGCGCGGCCTACGTTTCACTCCTGGCCATGACATGACCTCCTTGTCAAAGGCCTCTTCATCTAGGTAAAACTGTAGAATCCGGGAGTGGAAGTCTTGTTGCTTAGCATGTCTTGGCTAGATAAATGTGTGGTGATGGTTCATGTTGAACATGATGTTCCATGTGTTCAGGTTGAGAAATTCCTGAGGTATGCACAACCTTTGAGTTCCAGCAAGCAACCGATCATACAATTTTGAAAACACTGCATTGTTGAATGCAATGTTCTTCGAGTCTGACCTTGAGTGCTAAGGCTTGAACATATTTTCAAGTCAGCCTTTTTCTATTGGTGATATAGGTCTTCTTGAAGGTGGTGTCCACTTCATCATGGTGAATGCAACTAGAAGATATCCATAGGTGAAGGTACCACCCTTCTCCTATGCTTCTTCACATGCCACGAGGAGTTCTTCCAGCAAGTAGTTGAACCAGTTGACGACTGCTCCAGTGACACAAAAATCTTCTACCAACAAGCCATTTAATGTGCACTGACCCTTGTAATATGACTGCATCACCTTTCTAGTGATCACATAGCAATTTGTTCTGACTATCTCAGGTAGATTGGGGTCAATCTTGGTTATGCGCCCCCATCTCTGAGTATGAAATCATTCATACAAGCTAGGTTCTCCCTTTTACTTCCCATGTTTACTAGGACCTTGAAATAATTTGGATACATCCTCGCCTTCGATGGAGAGGCCTATGAGTTTATGGATATCCTTTTCATGTATGGGATACCGTCTATCAAGCGATAAGATCCTGTCATGTACGCGAATGATGAGGAATTTAGTACACCATGCAACCTCACCCATAGTGCCAAAAATAGGCAAGTCCCGTAGATTCATGATGGTGGAATTGAAGAGGTTGATGAAATCTAACTTCAACACAAAATGCATCCCTCCTAACTCATATAGATCCACACTACATAACACATCGATGTTCAATTATGGGAACAATACCCGGTCTCTCAGGTCGAGGTTGAGGAGTTTGAATTGCTCGACCTTCCCTTTGAGATCGCCCATGATCTAAACCCAGGGATCACATGGATCATCCGACACTGCGTCCTTAGAGACTGAACTCCTACTTCCTGTAGCTCTCGACATAGTGACTCTGGATTGCCAACAATATTTGATAGGCTAACTGAGATTGGGGATTGCAACTGAGAGCGGAGGGATTGTACATGCATGAGCATAATTCAAAATTCACAAGGCACTAATTTCTCTCTGAGAAAAAATATGTCTTACACCGAGTTCACACAAACTTATACATAGGCTTAGATGGAAAGTTTTGTAATAACTGCTAAGTCCATTCATCATTAAACCTATAGATGCAACTTGGAGATGATTTTTCTGACGACGTTGTTTAATGGGCTAAATATATCGGGTGATCTTGTTATTTACTGAGTAAGTTGGTTAGGGACGTGGCCAACTTCAGATATTACCATTTGAGCGGATGAGAATCTTGATGCGAATACCAATGGAATCTTTGTGTATTGCGGATTTATGGTTTAACAAAGTTCGGACGGGTTACTGTAGTGGTCATAAATTCTATAAATGGATTGGGTTCGTGTGGCACATGGACTAGGATTGTGTTCAGATTCGCTCTCCCTCTAACCACAAACGGGCCCCCGTCACATTTAATGACTACCATTAATAGATTCGTGGCTCTTCTGATCCTATGTTGTTGAGTAAGTATTTCTACACCAAAAAAACACTTAGACGAAAAATGAAATACATGTCACGACACAACAATGCAAACTTCGACTTTATTAACTGAATTCACAGAAATTGCAAAAAAAATAAAATAAAATCTAACTACTATACATGTTCCTTTGGACTAGAGAAACAATTATGTATCTTAGTTATGAGAAATATATGGTTTCAAGCGAGTGCGATTCACCCATCCTGGTCAAAGTAAACCATCATATTGCACAAGTCTGACTTCTCCAGAAGGTTGGATCTCCACAACTATAAATGGTCCCAACCAATGCATGCTTAACTTTCCTGGATGTTTCTAGTATTGACTGTCATAAACTAGGACCTTATCTCCTTGTGAAAATGTTTTAGTCTTAATGTGCCTATCATGCCAAGATTTATGTCTTGCTTTCTCAACTGATTAGTGAAAGTTTTCTAAAAACCTGGTCTCATCAAGTTCTTGCAAATCTGTAACCATCTACGTGATTGATTCATCCTCTGACATGTGTGTAATATTTGAAATGTATAGACTCAGGGTAATGAACTATACAGGTACCACAACCTCTTTCCCATAGACTAGCTAAAATGGAGTATAGTTGTGGAGTTTCTTTGTGGTTGTCCTGTAAGCCCATAAAACTGTTGGGACTCTGTCATCCCAATCTTCCATGTTTGCACAAGAAACATTGATTAATCCTCTCTCTTGAATCTTGTTAAATGAATCTACTGTGCCATTGGCTTGTGAGTGGTAGGGAATACTTTTATGATGTTGGATTAAGAAATCTGTTGTAAGATTTGTTATTGTACTACTGATAAAATGACCACCTTGATCATTGGTTATACTCCTAGGGAATCCAAACCGAGTGATAATACTTTCAAAAATAAACCTGGAAGCAGTATGGGTCAAGACATCCTAAACAATTGTTGCCTCATCCCATCGTGTAAGGTAATCAGTTGCAGTAATAATGTACCTGGCCTTTGATTTCTTAGCCATAGGCTTGATTGACCTAATTAAATCAACTACCCACTTTTCAAATGCTTGCAGAGATCAAATTGGATGAAGTGACAATTCATCTTGCCATGATGGATTGCCTACTCTCTAAAAAACATCACAAGATCTAGCATAGTCCTTCACATCCTTGAAGAGTGTGGCCCACCATAATATAGCTTGGAGGCTTTTTTGCGTAGTGGCCTTTCCTCTAACATGGCCTCCCGGAACTTCACCATGGCACTCCCATAATATGTCTTGTATTTCATGGTCTAAGACACACCTCCTGAGGATACTATCTAGGCCCAAATTATGCCATTTCCACGCAATCAATTGATAGTCTGCTTCTCGAACCAACATATGAGCTTTTTGAGTTGTAGAGTATGTTTCTGGGCATACCCCTGTTCTTCAGAAGAATATTGTGTCTTCCAAGTATTCTGGCATGACCTCAACCTAGAACAGGTTTGCATCTGGGAGCTGATCATCGACTGGTCCACCACTTTCTCTTGACTCAAATCTGGATAGGTGATCAGGGCCCATGTTGCATCTTCCAGGTTTTATGATCACCTCAAATGAAAATTCTTGAAACAATAACAACCATCGAAAAATTCTTCCTTCCAAGATAGGCATGTTAACTAGATACTTTAACATATAATGATCAATAAAGAATTTAAAAGGAGAGCCTAACAAGTAATGTCTAAAATTTTGTAGAGCATAAATCATAGCCAAACCCTCCCTTTCTGTGGTTGTATAGTTGCACTCAACTTGCGACATCTTCCTGCTAGCAAAGTAGATGGGATGATCCATGGCTCCATCTCTTGGTTGTGCTAAGATGGATCCCAAGGAAATACCTGATGCGTCCACATGCACCTTAAATTCATTTTTCCTAGTTTGGAAATATCAGAATGGGTGTTGTGTTGAGCTTTTCCTTCAGGATGTTGAAAGATTTATTACACTATGGAATCCACTAGAACACTTTTGACTTCTTTAGTAGATATTCCAGAGGTGTAGCAATGTTTTCATACCTTCTGATAAACATGAAATAGTACCCTATGTGCCCCAACATGGAGCACAATTGCCTAGCATTCGTAGGCAGTGGCATGTTCACAATGACCACAACTTTGGATGGGTCTACCGATACTCCTCCTTGGCATACTATGCAACCTAACATGTTTCCATGTGGCTCACAAAAGATACACTTTTTGAGGTTCAAAGATATTTGTAATTCCCTACATCTATCAAACATTAGACGTAGTAGTGCTACATGTTCCTTGAGCAGGTTTTATACCATCTAATCGTCCATATAAACTTCTATAAATTTGTGAACAAATTTTCGAAAGGCTGCTATTACAATCCAGAAAAAAATTGCAGGGGCATTCTTTAGACTGAAGGGCATCACATTGTATGAAAATGACCCCTATTCTGTTATGAATGTGGTATTCCTTTTGTCTTCTTCAACAATTCTCACTTGGTGATACACCTAAAATCCATCTGTAAATGAGTAAGATTCTTTCCCCGTAACTTGTTCTAGCACTTCGTTAGTAAAAGGTGTTGGAAAGGGGTCATGCACATAGGTAGAGTTGAGGCTTATAAAGTCTACACATACCCTAATGTCCTCTATACCTTTCTTGCTAGGGATAACTATGGGGCTAACCCACTCTTCTTCTTCAACTAGAAAAATAAGTCCACCCTCAATCATCTTGTCTATTTCCCCCTTTACCTTCTCCTTCACCCTGGGGTTAAGACGATATGGTCTATGCCTTACTAGTTTTGATCTCAGTTTTAGTTCAATCTTCATCTCTCCCATTGCTCCTTTAATCCCTTTTAGATCTAAGAATGTCTTTGGGAATAAGTCCTCATACTCCCGCAACAGACTATGTATCACTTGGATAGTTTTCTTATCCCGATAATCTCCTACCATAGCTATCTTAGGTTGCTCTGTAGTTCCTATATTGACTTTTCACAACTTCAATGGATAATTATAAGAACTATCAGTTTGGTTGGGTATGGTGTTTTGGATTTCTCTGTTTCCTTTTGTTTCCTTAATGGATAAGTTTCTCAGTTCTTCCAAATCATCTGGATTTTCCAAATCCTTCTCAATCTTATAGCATTCTATAGGTGTCTTGTCTATGTTTAGTTGAAGGTTAGACTAAAGCACTTGACTATGCTTTACACATACCAATGGGTTTGTAAAAGAGAAGTCCTTGAAAAATTGGTCTGCTAATGTTTTTCATTTGTTGGTATGCCTTATGGTTTCTTCATGCATGTACCAAGGTTTCAGAATTGGACCTAGTGAATGGGGAAATACTTGAACCCATATGTGAGATGGTATTTATTCAACTTGTCACTATCTCACGCATTGTTCAATATGTGTTTTAGGATCAGACTGCCCATTGAACAATTACACAACTTGGAAATCCATTTTCATCTCTTATTTTGGCTGCTCCATATCTTGAAATCTGTATCGGATAGCTTGCTTCACATCCTCCCAATTCTTAATCAAGGATTTGTGACTAGCCCATCATCTAGTAGGGGTTTTCCGGAGGGATAAGTCTAGATCTGAAATCCTTTGATCCTTCTCTATATTCTCTTCCATGCTGACCATAAATTTGTCAAGTTCTGAGGTACCATCATATATTGGATGTTCTCTGACCTCGGTTCCAACCCATCTAGTTTCTCTGAAAGTTGCACATCTTCTTGAAAATATTTCATATGAATCTTGCTTCCAACTGTCAAATGCTAGTTCTGAATCTTCATCTATCGATTGTATGCTCCTCCAACTTATTGATCCATCAACAGTAGGATTTATGTAGTCTTCTCTCGTTCCTGTTGTTACAATGTATACCATATCTAAATATTCTCCTTCCATATTTTTGTCCATTGGCTCCGTATATCAAGAGCCTAAATATAGATCCGAGGGTTGAACTACTTTGATTTCGTCTTCTTCAAATTTCATAGTATCCCTCTTTAGGTCAATGAAAACATAATTATCATAGGCCCAATCAATACCAAATAGTGAAGGATAAGGGTCCTTATCCCCCATGATTTCAATCACCTCAAAATCAACAACAATATTCACTCCCACAACATCTATCTCCACATTCTCCAGTCTTCCTATTGGAAAAATACAATACTGATTGGCCATTCTTAACTGGATTAGGGAATATGTCAACTGGGGTTTCCCTAAATCTTCACAAGTCTTTTTAGGAAGTATGTTAACATCATATCCTAGATCTAAAATAACATCTTCAATCTCAAACTCGTCTATCTATGTTGCTAATGTAAACTGTTTTCCAGTCCTTATTTTCCTTCTTTGCACTCTCTAATTATTCTTCTCAGGAAGATTAGTCCTTATTCTAATTTCTGGATATTCTTCAGTTCCTAGGACTGGGTACAGGGCATTGCTCAACTTTTCTGTCAACTGGTCATTCCCAAGAATATTAGAAAATAAATGAAACCAGAGGTTAACTACATTTTGTGACTGCTCATGTTGTCTTATCGGGATAAACGATAGGTAGAGGGGGTTTTATTCCATCTCAGGGGTAGGGATACTCTGGAATACTTCTATTTCATTTTTAAAGAATATCTTTTGTTTCATAGGGTCATACAAGTCCTCCTTAGGCGTTGCTTTCTTGATCTTATGTAAATTCTCATCATCTGCGCCAGTCTTTGCTCCTCCTCTAGTAACGATCTTAATTTTGTGTAGCTATACTTTAATTAATCTTTTTATCTCTAAGATTATAATATTATCTCCTCATTGTCGTACCCGATATTCCCAGTTCACAATTAACTCTAGGTAGTCTTCAATTGCGTGTCCATTGGTTCTGCATTGAGAGTACCATGGACGCCTCAGATGAGGACAATCCCTAGCCATGTGATATTTATAATCATAGTTGTAGCATCTATTTGGTCATATTCCCCCAGTTATCCCTGAATGATGTTCGATCCAGTCTATTCCCAAGTGCATCCAATGCTCTACATTAATTGGTAGCATGTGTGGTAGATTCACATAACTCACAATGTACAATATTCAGTACTATTGAATACTTATGAATAATGGGGCATTGTCTTGGCCCATGCCCACGAATTTGGTAGATCTCACAATACTCAACTGTCGGTGATGCTTGATTACCTGGAAAAGCATTATATGGGGTTGGTTATGGAATGGTAAATTCACTGATACTTGTGCAACTCCTCCCATGGGTCCTGGTGAGGGTCCCATCGGATTCTTAAGAGGTCCCATTCCCCTCATACAAGGACATTCGTTCATCATATGTACCTCTGTGTAACATCTAGTTCACTAGACTTGCAGTTGTCCTGGTTTGGGTATCATCAATTCTTGAATCTTCTCTATCAACGTCAATAATTTTCCTTGCAGTTGTGCCAAATTTGCATCTGTTGGGGCTCTGGTCACTCTCAGGCTTCGTGGATATCATGCCATGTCTTCAATCTTCATTGATTGTTCCAAGGAATATTTCAAAGTGGCTATCTAGTGTTACGTTAACGAAATCTTTGCCAGAGGCAGAATCCCCTGGATATACCATTCTCTTTGATGATCCTCATGAATTGGATGCACTATCCTCCCTATAGCATGTTTAATCTTATGAATATATTCTAAGGTTGATTCACCTTCCCTCTGCTGAATTTCACGCAAATCAGACAAATCTTATTGTTCTAACTGAGGTAGCTTAAACTTGGCTATGAATTTTATTCAAGGTAGTCTCTAACTTGACCAATTTATTTGCATCTAGAGTCCCTCTGGACCTTCAGATTGCTTCGCATAGGACCCAATGTTTCTCAACATCCTCGTCTCCTTTACCCCTGAATTATGGGTATCATGTGATCGAACCTCCCACGTTACCAACCATTGTTGATCTTACTACTCCTATCAAGATAAAGTCTAACAATATTGGTTGCGATCTACCAGGGGATCCCAATATCCTCCCAGTATTCGCGCTTACCAGTTGTGACTTACTAACTGACTGTACTGAAACATGAATAGCATAAGAAGGTAGTATATAATTTACTACTTTTATAAAATACACTTGGGGTATGGGTGATTTGGGACTGGTGCCAGTGGATTCAAGGCGGGTTTCTTTGATCTAGGGGGTCTCATTCTCATCCTCTGGAGCAGTCTCTTCAGTCAGATTCCTGATATTTCCTGTTATCGGGGTTGAATATTCTTCTTCTTCTGCAATATCCCTGACGAATTTCTTTTCACATGATTCCACACCTTCTTCCTCTTGTCCACCCTCTTGGGGACTTCTTTCTCTCTACACTCCTCTGTCATTTAATCTTTGACTGGCCAGTCTTTCCTGTCTTCTCATCTTTTGAAACTCTTCCATCCGTCCTTCCTCGACTTCTCCTAGTCTGAATTCCTTCCACAACTTCTTGAACTGTTTCATTGCTTTCTTTATCTTGCCATGCCAATACTTCTCAACTATGGCGACTCTTTTCAAGGCTCCCTCGTTCCTTGAGTTCGTTTCTTTCTGCTCCTCTATTTGTCAAAGAACACTCTCCCCTCTCTCACGCCATGATTCAACCCCAAGATCACCCCACCCTAAGTGAGGGTGTTTAGGGTGCCATCTCAGTCGGGGACATAGTCAACATCCACTCTTTCATCAAGAAAAAATTAATCCACAGGGGGATTTCTCTCAACAGTCTTCCCCTTGCATATTTCTTGAAATCGTCTTCTGCCCATGAAAAAGATTGGTTATTTTCATCTTAAAACTTGATAATGTATACTTCCAGAGTCGTATTGACCCAAAAATTGATCGCTCGTGTTACCAGACGATCCAACCGATGAAGCGTTGCAATATTTTCTATATCCCAAGTGAAAGTATTCTTGAATCGTTCTTGGAACTCCAGAGCTTCTTGGAACCTATCTATCTAGTGGAAAATTTCTTCCAGAAACTTAATCCAAAATATCTCATACTGGTCACTAGATCTTTCTGAGTAAAAGACAACCTCTCATGTATCTTTTATAGATTTTCCTCGTAGCTTCGCTTATTTCCATATGAAGGTGTCACAATTTTTCTCCCACCACTGGTGAATATCAGATCGATGAATCCATGGAAACATTCTCCCTATAGGTTCCCTTTTAACACAGGTCCCAACAATGAAACCATTTTGTTGGTGCAAATTTGATTAGACCAGGGTCCTTCTCAGGTTACCAACAAAAGGTACCGAGTAGTATAGAGTGTTGGCATTTTCATCTCCTATGGAGAGAAGAAGTCTCACCCGAAGCACAACAAAGACAAGAATACAGGGAAGGAAAAGGAGAATAATTAGGTAGATCTCCAGAATCTTCATTATTCACCATAGTCTTTCACAAGACGAACTAACAAAGATCAGATCTGAACCCATTCATAACTGATAGTAAAGATAACAGAGTTGCGACAACATTTGCAAACAACTATAACATATTGATCTTATTAGACATGAAGAAGTAAAGTATAATAACAATTCATAACCATAGATAGAGAATTACACAAAATATTTCAAAATTGTAGGTCCTTCCCTATATTATCATAAAAGGGTTCTTAAATACAATCCAACAGACATGTCCATTACTATGTTACAAGCTTTTCTGGCTCCAGACTCTTTCCCCAGAGCTCTATCTACCCTTTTCCTGAAAAATTGATATTAATTACAATCACAAAACCTAAAGTGGAGTGAATGATAATCCCATCTACACCCATCTAACCCATCCACACCAACCCTTTACAATCATATACATCTCGTATATATATAAGCTAATTGGGATTTTCTAGTTTGAGACTTCACATGTTTGCTTGTTCTTTGTCTCTTGTAACTTCTTTCTTCTTTCTAGTGTTGTGCTGTTCCTCTAACCAATTTATGTTTTCTCTCTTACTCTATTGTCCAACTCCTTTGTGGTTTGTATAACTTGTGTTTGACCAAAATTGGGACTATAGTCCTCCTTGCGCAACTTCTAATAAAAAACAAAGGGCTCAACACTTACCACATTGGTTGAGGACAACTTCCACCTTTAGTTGGGGGGGCGGGGGGCGTCATTTAGAGCCACATGATTCCATTCCCACCTGCCATAAATAAAATAAAACCTCCATTATACCCCATCATTACCAAATTTGGTGTAAATTGTCATATCCCCAATTTCCCTAATTTGGAAATCTATTCCCAGTGGTCAACTGCATGCCCAAACCTCCAAATCACCTTGTCGAAGTCCACTTTGCATCGCCTGATTATCTACAATGGGAGGGTCAATTGTTCTCCATGAACCCTAATCAATAGGATTACTGCGCAGATACCCGAAGGCCTACCAAATCTTTGAAAATGCAAGGTGGTCAAATTTCTTTGAGAGATTGCAATGATTTGACAATGATGTCTCCATGGAGTTCACCCAGAAGTTAGACATAACAAGTTCATCAAGATGCGGATTGCATATTGAGGTCATGGAGGGAATAATTATAGAAGTAATAGGCTACCAAGGATTGGGGTAATTTGGTTCAGAAAGAAGACGCTCATCCCGACATCCAGGATGGATTTTCTGAGAGGCAAAGAACATGTTAGATCAAGGATGATTTTAAGGATGAAAATTTATTTTGAAATGTAGAATTATTGGCGTATATTACTAATCCTTCATATGCAACCTATAAAATTTTTGGTGATATTTTTGTAAAAGTGTTCAAATTTATAAGGGTTTTATACAGTTTGTATAAAATTTTGGTGATTTTGGAGGTAAAATAATTTTATCCTATAGAATTTGGGCGAATCATTTTTAGAATAGCAAATATTGTTTTGGGAAAAATCTTGGAAAATTATCCCATGATCAAAATTTATCCCCTAAAAGCATCCCTCGAGTTAACAACAAGGGTAAGGGCGTCGACAAAACTTCTCTCCCTTTTCCTTGGAAATATGTAGCATATTTTGTCTAGAAATACATTACACATGAAGGTATATTTACAGTTGTTTATAACTACCATTTTATGCTACCGTCCCACCTTTGTCATAGTCAACTTCTCAATATCCCATAATTTCTATTAGAGTCTCTGAAATCTACGATGGTCTTTGTTTGTCGTTCCAAAAACCCACATACATGCATTACAAATCATGGGTTAGTTAAATTGTTGGTTATCCATCCATTGAGGCAAAGGAATGCTACATGGTGTGAGTTTATTGGGCACACAAAAACACAGGGTTCGGAAATATAAAGAAGAGAGGATACAAAAATATTGATGGAGGAAGAGGAATTAGAAACATAAGCTAACCCTAAGCTTGAATTCATTGATAGAAACAATAGTCATGAGGATGGAAAGTCCAAGAACCAGGAAGAAGGGGAGATGCAATGAATTTATGATGATATGACCATGTGAGCAGAGGATTTCACAAGGGAATAAATAGATCAAGAAGATATATATTCCAACACAGAGAATGAAGGGGGAGACATAGAAATAGAACAAGAAGACAAATCAATCGACACAAATAATGAAGGGGGTGATACAAAAAAACAACCAAGTGCATGAGACACATAAATCGACTAATAAGACCCTGGAAAGGAAGAAGAAGTTGATGGGGATGAGATTCAATATAATCCCTCCACTGAGCAACATGTTTTGCCTGTACCATCTAGTGACGAAGTGGATATCATAGAATAAAACCCTCTTGCTGAAGAATACAAACCTCGTCCGGTCATTGAAGAACACTCTCAGTAGAAGAAAAGGAAAAGGATATCACTTCGAGTGATTAATGAAGACACCCATAAAATAAGAACTAGGTGTTCTTTAGCAACAAAACCAACCTAACCATTCAATTCATTGATTAGGATTGAGTGCCCACAAGAACCTGCTGGAGAATGAACCACTATAAAGAAGGAAAAGTTAAATCGAAGGAAAGTGAAGCCTTCTTCAACAACAACACTTATCCAACCATAAATCAACATTGGGTGCTGACAACAACATGTTGAAGAATGAACTATTTTAAACAAGGGGAAAACAAAATCAAGAAGAACCAAGTCTTCTTCAACAACAACACCATCTCAACCAGAGACTGATGTTGAGTGACCACAAGAACTTGTTGAGAAACAACATGTTGAGAGGAAAAAAAAGCCAAGGGAAAGAATCACCAAATCTAAGCGAGTTAAAGATTTGTCCCTGTGTGAGAAAGTAAATCAATTAAAGGAAGAAAACTCTAGGCTTGAGAAACAACTTGGGGTCTTAAAAGGAAAAATTCAGGAGGGTGCAACTTCTCCAGGTTTGGGAACCCTAGCTGAAGTTGCTCAATTATTAGAAAATTCAGGTGACCTTGAAACCATGACATCGGGGATAGACAAGTGCAGGGAACAACTGTGTACAACCTTTGGAGAAATATTTAATCAAGAAGGGTGCACATCAATTGATGTACCACCATCTAATTTTAATTTAGATGGCACACAAACATATTGTATCGAGGAAGACAGAGGGGATGTTGAAGCCACCCAAACTGATCAAGAGGAACAGATCCAAGAAATTCTTGTTACAAAAGAACCAATAGCCCTGTATGTAGTAATAAAAGAGCCTTGTATCTTCACCAATGGGGATGCTGCAACTTAGGAAGAAAAAGAACAACAGAGAATTTGGGAAACGACCGAACCTTCTCAGGGAAATAGTGACAACTCTATGACATAGGTTGTTGTTACACAAGAGCCAGTAATGCATGGAAACGAGGAAACCCAATTTGAAAATGAAAAGGGCTTAACTAAATCCCACAATATTGACATATTGATTGTCGAAGTCCATAAGTGGAAACAATTGGCCACATCACTCCAAGAAGGGGTGATTTCTACTCAGGAACATAGAAAGGTTATTCAAGATTTAAGATAAATATGGGCAGAAGAATTAGCATTCTAGGAACAGATAAAAGAGAATATGAGGAGAATGAGGTAGAGGTTGAAATAACTAGAAGATCAAGTCAAATACCTATAAGATACAAAGATGAAATTTGCAACCTGGCATAGGAACTAGTAAGTTACAAAAACCCATCCCCTGACTATCCATTGTTTTTGCAGGAGAAATTACTCATGTTTAAATTGATGGCCATAAAAGAAGATAGGAATTGTAGTTTTGATACCACCATTGCCTTCTTGAATACCTTCTTCTAGAGCAGTCTTGTGGACCAACACCTGCTCTTTGAAATCTACCTACATGAATATGTTATTTTTTTGGGAAAGGAAATTTAATTTATCTCATTATGTTGGAGATATTTAGTTGAGGGCCTTCACTTCATTCATTAGCAACCAAGAAAAATGGAAGGAAACCCATGAGGCCATTAGGGAAACTCAAGCTGAGAAATTGTTGTGTGTTATGGGGGAACCTACCCTTGTTGTCGACATAATCAAGGGAAATAATCAGTTTCTAAGTGAAGATGAACAAGATTCTACTCTGATTGAGCTTCAACTACTTATACTGGATATCTGCCCCAAATGTATCAATATTGATCCATATTTATGAGTGGAACAAAATGAATAATAGATTGAATACAATAAAATAGAGATACCGAGAACAAAAACATATATCGAGTGATTGAATAAACAAAATAGGTTGAAACTATAAAATTGTAGAATTGAAAACAACTTGCTCGAATGGTGGTAGTTATCTCTGAGAAGAGATGTGGCTGCTACATGCATTCATCTGAGTAGAATGATTACAATGAGGCTCCATAAGAATTTTTAATATTACATATGAATTCCAAAACCCTATACATCCAAAAACCTAACCCTAGAAGATGAAACGCTAAAAGTTATGTGGGCCTGGATGGGTAAGTTGGTACCTCAACTTCCTGGGGTCGTAAATTTTGCATACAATCTCTGTTTTAGGTGTGTGATAGCCCATTGGAAAGGTATTTTTGAGAGATACATATTATTCCGTCAAACTTTGACGTCGTATATAGTTTGACTATGGAAATCCCAAACAACTTTTTTTAGGGCCTCAAAATGGCCCCGAAAGTACAAAAAGATGTATTGACATGAAAAATTCCAAAATAAGCCAGTTGAATTAGGTGGACGACCACCAATATCCACTTGGAAGCTATGTAGGGCTTCAGACAACCCTGAAAGTGAAGACCCCACAATTACAAAGAATTACAATATAACATGTTGAACTAAAAACTATGAAGATGAGTCAGTTGGAATAGGTGGGTGGCTACCAATATCCACCTAGATCAGTCCTCCCCCCTTAGGAAGAAATGGTCTCGATTGCATTGAGTTCCCCCATCGGGTGTGGAATGTTCTGTTGAATTTGGCCCCGGGTGAGCCACTTGCTTTGACAACCCGATAAAGTTGGATCCTTTGTTGGCGAGTGCCCTTGACCTGTGTTTCCACTATATGATTAGTGGATGCTTGTTCCATGCAGTGAAGGTTGAGCTCTGTTTGTGTCAACTGTTCTACGAACTTGAAGGTGTCCAATAATGGTGGAAAACATGGTCGAAGGAAGTCCACATTGAACATTGGGTGAAATCCAATGAAGGGAGGAGTGTTGAGCTCATAATCATTGTCACACACAACCTTAGTGATAGTGTAAGGCCCATAGAGAAGTGGATAAAGATTCCAATGGGGCCTTGTGAGGTGTAATGTAACCAGACCTTGTCTCCCACCTGAAACTTTTGTGGTACCCGATGTTGATCATGGTGTTGCTTGTACTTAGAATTGGATGTATGAAAAATCTCATGGACCTATTGGCAGATGTGTTGAATCCACTCAATGAATCAGGTGGCTTTGTCAGCCTCAGAATGAACATGGGAATATTCTTCTTGTATGGTTGCAAGAGGTAGTGCGACATCCATGGGATGCAAGGGTTGGAATCCTAGCCCCACCTGAAATGGGCTATGGCCAGGGGAGGTATGGAGAGCCTTGTTGTAGATGTGCTAAACATAGGGAAGACTCTCATCCCATGTATGTGGATGCTTAGTGTTATACATGTGCAGGATGTGCACAATCATCTGATTGATGACCTTGGTTTGGCCATTGGTTTGTGGGTGGAAGGTAGTGGATTTAGTGAGATTGGTGTCCAATAGTGACCAGAGGCTCGACCAAAATGTGTTGAGGAACTTGATGTCCCAATCTGAGATGATGGTCTATGGTATCCCAAAATAGACCCACACCCATTCTAAGAAGAGCTTGGTAGTATCTGCCGCTATGATGCTCTTCTTGTAGGTTGTGAGAATGACCATCTTCAAAAACCGATCAACCACCATGAATACATAATCATTGCCTTTCTTGGTGGATGGAAGGCCACACATGTAATCCATCGATATGGATTCACAAGTCCACTCAGTAGTAGGAAGAGGAGTGTACAAGCCTTTATTATTGATGGTTGGCTTGGAAATGGCACAGGTAGTGCAATATATGATATACTTGATAATGTTCTGTGACAATTTTACCCAATAAAAACACTTTTGTAGAATGACCACAATTTTCTCCACACCAAAATGTCATGCCATCCGACTGTAGTGAGTCTCCCAAATTTGATTTGCAGGCTCGCTTGCTGGAACATAGAGGTGGCCTAAATGACACAATATTCCATCCTGAATGTGAAAATATCTGACATTCACGCATGTACCCAAGATATGATAGGTGGTGACTAAGTCAAGGTCACGTTGATAAAGTTGGGTCCACTCAGATGCCTCATGCCCATAGGAATGGAGCATGGTGGTGAGTGCAGCAACGAGAGGTCGACTGATGTAGTCAACAACATGATTTTTTCTCCATGTCTTATACTTGATATTGAGATGGAACTGCTGCAGGTATGTGGACCACTTTTGACGATGGTCATTCTGCAATCTCCCATGTGTCTGTATGAACTAAAATGTCTTGTGATGAGTGTGGATGATTGTCTCCTTTCCCATAATGTAATGTTTCCATTGGCGGAAGGCTTGCACAATGGAATACATTTCCTTGTCATAGGTGGGGTATTTCCAGACGATATCTAAGAGTGTCTCACTGTGGTATGCCACTGGATGATCGTGTTGAGTGAGAACTAGGCCTACAACATAGTCATAGGCATCGATATCAATATCGAATGGTTCCTACAGATCGGGTAAGGATAGTACTAGAATTGAGCAAAATAAATGATTCAAATCATCAAATTCTTGTTTTTGTGCCTTCTTTCATGCGAACGTTTCTTTTCCACCTCCCTTGGTCACTTGGTTGAGGGCCCATGCAATATAGGATAATCCCAACATGAACCTACAGTAGAAGTTGGCAAGACCCAAGAAGCTCTGAAGATCGGTAAGTGTGGTCGGGGTTGGCCAATCAAGGATGACTTGGATCTTAGTTGGATCCACATGTACCCCATGCTCATCAACAATGTAACCCAAGTATTGGACCATGTTCATTCCAAATGAGCATTTTTCCAAGTTGGCATATAACTTGTGTTGCCGCATAGTGCTCAAAACATGTTGAATATGTTGCATGTGTTCCTCCCAAGTGATGTTGAATATGAGGATGTCATCCAAATATACCACCACAAAAGAGTTGGTGAAGGGTCTCAATACATCATCCATCAACCTCATGAAATTTCTTGGTGCATTTGTTAGGCCAAATGGAATGAACAACCATTTGAAGATACCTTCTTTATATTTGAAAGTTGTCTCCCATACATCAGTTGGTTCTATGGAAACCTGGTGGTAGCCATACTTTAGGTCAATCTTGTTGAAGAAATTTTCCCCCTTGAGTTGGTCACGAAGGTCATCAATGTGGGGAATTGGGTATCGACTCCTGACCGTGATCTTGTTTAATGATTTGTAATAAATACAAAGATTCCAGGTCCCATATTTATTCAGCACCAGTACAATCGGGCTTCCGCAAGGAGAGGAGTTGGGTTAGATGTGCCCCTTTTGAAGCAACTCTTGGATCTAGCACTTGATTTCGTCATTTTCCATCATTGAAGGATGATAGACTAGTCCATTAGGTAGAAGTACAGTAGGGGTTAGATCAATTGGGTGCTTGACTTGATAGTGCATCAGTATCTCGGTGGGTGAGGAGAAGATGTCTTTGTACTATTCCACGATCTTGTCCACTTTCTTATGATGCAAAGAGAGGCTCTATGTATAGGTCATGGATGTGGCAGTGACCTTTTGTTCACTGTAAGCATGGATCACAAAGAATATGAAATTCACGATCTGTGAAATAAACTTACTACATTGCTTAACAAACATTAAAGAAATAACAATAGGCAACACTACCTCTGGTATCTTGTACAATTGTATACCTAAAGTAATAATAACACTGTTGGGTTTAGACTCATACACAACATGTCTCTTCAACAAATATGGTTGGCCTAACAGAACATCACAAACTTCAATGGGAGAAATATCACACAATACCTCATCTTTGAAGGGCTTGATCTCATAGGGTAGATGACACTGTTGGTTGACACAAAGATCTCTTCCTTGGCGGAGCCAACCGATGGTTTAGGGTTGAGAGTGTAGTTTTAATGATAGGTACAACCATTTGATGACCTCTATTGAGATCAAATTCTTCTAAATTCTTCTATCTATAATGAAATGAAGTGAAGCCCCATTTACCCACATTTGTGAGTGAAAAAGGCATTCCCATTCCTCTAGTTCTTTTGGTTCGCTTGGTGGACTTTGGTGGTAGCGACAGTAGCATTGGGTTAAGAATCGATAATCTGATTTCCTATTTCTGGATTTGAATTGGAGTCAGAATCTTCCTCTAACTCAGAATATTTCAACTCAACCACTAGTGACTACTTGGAGTGACATTCTTCGGTGTTGTGCCAAGGGATTTTATGATATTCACACCACTTCCCTGTTTCCTTCTTCGACTTCTCATTACCCTTCTTGGGTTGCGTCTTGGAATGGTTGTCCTAAGAGTGGTGATGTTTTCTCTATCCCTTATTTTGAGGGTGGGGGCCGCCTTTTCCCTTCTTCAGTTGTGAGGAGTTTGTAGATCCAAACTCCCACCTCTTCTGCTTAAATTTATGATCGATCTTGAAAACATATCTATAAGCCGCACCTAATGATGCAATGTCTAGGAAATCAATTTATGTTTGAATGTATATATGTATATAATCCCAGTATTTTAGCACCATATATCATTCATAGTCTTTGATACCCAATTTGGTGCGTATGGTATGGAAAATATTGGTGAAATCTGGCACTGTCTGGTCCCTTCCCTGACGCAGCGTGGTCCATCTTATGTACTGGTCCTCGTAGATTCCAATAGGGTATTATTGTTCTTTAATGACATCCTTGAAGGAATCCCATGTGGGGGAGACCACAAATATTGCATATTTCTCTATGGCCCTTTGCTTAGAGTAAGTATCCCACCAGTCCTTAACATGGGGGACGACCTTAAGGAGTGAAAAATTAATATTTTCCCTATTGGAAAAATTATATACCGAAAAGTACCCTTCAAGAAGATTCATCCATTTATTTACAACAACCACATCTATCAATCCTTCAAATAATGGAATATCGAATTTACTTGTACCTTGAAGGGGGTTGTGTCGCCGCTTGATGAATATGCCTCCCTTGTATGAAGTCGTCGAAGGATTTATGCAAAGTTGTCTATCATTTCATTCCTTTGTTGTGCACATACTTCCTTGAGAATTTTTTTAAAAGGATCTCCTACTCCATCATATTTCTTCTCATCCCCCATGAGTTTTTTTCAAGCTCAGTGCGACCGATCTTGCAAAGGATCCACTGGTTTGAGTCCCAACTTCTTGTACCCAAATCTTGTTGGGGACATGCATAAAGAAAAACAAATGAAGATCAGACTGCTCTGATACCACTGATCCTGATTTATGATAGAAATGAAATGAATAGCATATTGAATATAATAACGTAGAGACATGGAGAACAACAACAAATATCTAGTGAACAATAATTTCTATTGAATAAAGAAATTAGGTTGAAATTGTCAAACTGCAGAATTGAAAACAACTTGCTTGAATGGTTGTATCTATCTCTGAGAAGAGATGTGGCTACTGCACGCATTTGTCTGAGTAGAATGATTACAATGAGGCTCTAGAGGCCGTTTTAACATTACTCATGAATTCCAAAACCCTAGACATCCAAAAACCTAACCCTAGGAGATGAAACGCTAAAATTTATATGGGCCCCGATGGGTAAGTTGGTACCTCAACTTCTCGAGGTCATAACTTTTTCATACAATCTTTGTTTTAGGGATGTGATAGCCTGTTGGAAAGGTATTTTTGAGAATTACACATTATGTGGTCAAACTCTAACTTCATCTACAATTTTATTGTGGAAAGCCCAAAAATCATTGTTTAGGGCCCCAAAATGGCCTCTAAAGTACATAAAGATGTACTGACATGAAAATTTCCAAAATAAGCCAGTTGGATTAGATGGGTAGCCACCAATATCCACCTAGAAGTTGTGTAGGGATTCAGACAACCCCTAAAGTGCATAACCCAAAATTACAAATAATTACAGAAGAACGTGTTGAACTGAAAATTGTCAAGATGAGCCAATTGGAATAGGTGGGTGGCCACCAATATCCACCTAGATCAAATAATCAGTTGAAGGATTCCTTGGATGGCAGTTGGATGAGGTGGGAAACCTCTGGTGAGATGTTGAGAAGATGAGATCCATATGGGTACCCAAACTTTTTCCATGCTTTACAGAGAGTGAATAGGTATATGGAGTGCATGACAAAGTGTGGATCTAGGTGGCTCGAACTCAGGTACAAATTCCCTCTTATTTGGCTCCCTACAAGACAATACCAACAAAAATATTAGGTTTAGTATGAGAAATATTATTGGATGGATGTTTTGATGAGTAATGGATACAAGGGTGTTAAGGAGGATACTATTGGAGCATACAGTCTTACTACACTACATATATAGGAGGAGGTTGAGGAATCAGACTGATGGGCTACATGAGGACATGCAGTTGCTTCAGTTGGGGGGAGATGTTGAGTCATGGGAATGACACCTTTTTTCCATCATTTTTTTACTTATATTGTACCTTTTTCCTTCTTATTCACACCTTTCCCATAATTATCATGGTTTAAGAATTGTCTTTTTGACACCGGTATGTTAATCAATTTGATGTGTTGAATCTTTAAGATTTTCCCGCATTTAGGGAAGCATGATTTCTATGTTGGGTAACCACTGATTAATTGCTAAATAATCTTGCAGAATAATCAGATGTTGATACTACAAGGTGTTGCTACTCCATGGCGTCGCTACTCTAAGGTGATGGCACTCTGAGGTGCTGCTACTACAAGATGTTTCTAATCCAAGGTGCTGGTACTATGAGGTGATGGCACTTTGAGGTGCTGCTACAACAATATGTTGTTACTTCAAGGTACTGCTACTTTGAGGAGCTTCTACTCTGAGGTGTTTCAACTTCGATATTTGATACGAAAAAACTAATACTATAGAATGTTGTTATCGTCGAAGGATCACCACATTATGATGACTAGGCCATTGACCCGTGGACCCGTATGTCAAGGATTGATTTATCTGATGATGTGGATTAACTTAAAGTCACAACTATTTTATGTTTTGAACACGGGATGGCCACCCCGATAATAGGACAGTTTGACTGACAATTTCAATAAAAGTCATTTATGAAAGTTGTAATCATTTACAAGAAATATTTCATATCCTCTATATCTTCTTAATTAAGACGACATCGAACAACTTGAGAATCAAAATATTCTCAAGGTTGTTCATAATTGTAATTTTTCTAAGATTAGAAGAGGAAGAGAAAGTTTAAAAGGGTAGAGAATCTTTGCTCCCAAGTTAAGGCTGATTTTTGGAAAATAAAGGATAGTCGACGAACTCATGTGTAACAAAAATTGTATTTGCACCTTTTGATTGAATAATAAAGATCTATCAAGTTGTGGTATCAATTCATGAGTTCTTAAAGTTGTAGTTTCTGTATTTTTTCTGCCTCTGCTAAGGAAGAAGGGCCCTCCTCTTTAGCAGGGTTGTTGTTCTTGTATTATTAATTAGATTAGCATAATTAGATCGCCTTGTTATTCTTTTTCCTTAGTTCAATTCCTGGTGCAGATAATTGATGCGAGTGAATTGTTTCAAGTATAGTTGTTACAATTTGGTTTACTACTTGTGTGTTTTAGATTCAATTCAGTATGAGTGTGTTTTTGTTTAATTCCTGCAAGAGTTCATTTCAGTCTTACAAAAGTGTGTTCTTAATTTATTCCAGCAAGTGTTTTGTATGCGTGGGTTTTGAATTAAATGCAACAATCGTTTCAATTCCAATTCTACAAGAGTGTGTTATGATTAACTACAAGCAGGGTATGTTCCCTTTACAGGTGAAGATTGTTGACAGATGTGTTCCTTTCTTTTTCAGTAGTGTATTTTATGAATTCACTTGAGATTCCATTAGTATTAAGGATTGGATAGTTAGCAACTAGTTCAAATTCAATAGAAGGTATATTGATTATTATGAATTTCTTGTGAGCATCTTACTTGGGTGCCACTTAATTCGATATAATAATCTGGTTTATTCACAATAATTGCGCAGAGAGTGTGTGATTAGTAGATTTCATTGATCAAAAAGTGTTAGGAGAGTTATTTGTCTTCATAAACATTGCACAATAACCTTGCAATAAAATACTTACCCCATGTTGACAATTGAATGCATTGGATGATTTAATTAGAAAATTAAACACACCAACAGACGATAAGTGGTTTACTTTTATAACATTACGCTGCTCAGGAAAATGGTTTTATAATGAATTTCGCTTATAACACAGTTTCCTCATCATTCGACACGTCGCATCGGTAGAAACACTTATGAAGTCACCGCACTAGCGATTGTTCTCGTTAAACTTTTGCATATGGGAAGAGTGTGAACCTTTGATCTCGTTATCTTTTAAAATCGAGGGCTCATAATTACCACGATATACCTGCACCATAACACGCCATTTACATTAGCTTTAACATATTGAAACTTATAAATAAATCACCTATTCATACGAAGTTACGACTATAATATTATAACCTAAACTAATATATGATATATACAACTATTATATATATAATCAAATAATTAACTAGATCCAAATATATACTAAGTAAGAAAATTAAAATGTAAACTAATATAAAGTTAAAGGTGCCTATTTTAATAAAGATTTTGCATTTTAATGTAGAAATGAATCTATGTTATAACAGGTTGGATTGGATCCCCTTTCACTATATATTTTGTCAAGTCAATAGTATCAAAGTTTAACTACTCTTTAGTTCCTTCCTTCTCTCCCTCCCTGATTTGATATTTTTTTAATAAGTGTTTGCTTATCCTTATCCATTGGTTCATAATTTGATATTTCATTATCTTTTTTTTCCTGGCTCCCCTGGTGTTTATCAGTTACAACAACAATCAAATTGTCTTTTTCTAATTATTTATGAGTTGGATGGTCCTTCTTAGTTTCTATTATTTTAGACTTTTATGTTGGTACCCTTTCTATTTTTGTCCTTTTCTTCTTATTAGAACTACCAACTTCTCTATTCAACTTGGTCATTTTTTCCTTCTGCAGCCTTATCATCTAAATAAATTTTCTTTCTAATGCATTTTTTTTCTTGACATATTCAATAAGGACCTATTTCGACTTTTCAATGGCCTCTTCAAAATATTTCTTTATGCTCGACTCATGTATTTTCTTCCTTTTTCTATAATATCCCTAGGCCGAACCGAATTGTAAATGTAAATACAAATGTACGTAAGTTGGTGAATTGTTTGACATTATTTTTTGTATGCACCTTCCATGGTATAGTTCACGCATGTATTGTGTAGTAAAATGATGAAGTGTGCACATTCTTGGATATCGCGTGCAATAACTTAAGTGCATGCGATTTTGAGGCTAGGGAGTCTTTGTGTATATGCGGTGTTTTATAGGCTGGTGAGCCAGTTTTGTGATGATTAGGCTAGAGAGCCTAGATGTTAAAGGTCAGTGAGCCTATTTTTGTATATGTCTCATAATTAATATAAATACATCGTTGCACGCAGACCAACCACGAAAAAAGAGTATGGGGGACTAAACTCCACTAGTTAGGNAAGGGGCTAATCTAGGGAGCTTAAGCCAAAAAGGAATATTATATTAATATTCCTTAAAAAATAAAGTATGGATAATTATTTTATTGTAAGTTCTAAGGATGGGGAAAAGTGGGCCAAAGTAGCTCCCAACATGACAAGTGTCAAGTTGGGGACATGCATACATATTGTTTGGACTCAGTTCATTTTTTGGGGGGGATTCCATCATTCAGTCATCCAGTCAATCATCCATGATCATTCAAACACTCATTGAGCTATCTTTGGTACCTTCATGTCACTATACCTAAGCCTGTATATGTATCAATACCTGTAGGTGTACCTGGTTAGCCGGGGAGATGGACTAAAGAAGAGGGTTGTCAGGCCCGTGGGATATTGAAGAGGCGGTTTTTTCAGGCTTATGAGAAATTTCTCTCTGGGTGAGAGAATTGTTGGGAATTGATTTCCTGAAGGTGTTAAACTGCAGCTACAGGGCTCTGAGACTTCCTGTCCGACTTGTTTCTAAAGACCAAAAAGGAAGTGGGGCAGCCAAAGGACTGTTGAGTAGAGAAGGGGCACACTTCCTGGGGTGGGACAAGCATGTGGGGAATGAGGTACTGTAGGCTGTTAGTTTGAGTTGACACTTGTGACGAAGTCTTTCCTTTTGTCTGTAATACAACAACCTAGTTAAGAACCCCTTTACCTGGGTGGAGTTTAGTCCCAGCTCGGGGGTGACCCACTACTGAGAGTGATGAGAAGTGTGGTATAAGGCAGGAGGTTCATGGAAGGTTTTCACATAGTTGGTGATATTCTTACCAAGACAAGTGTCAATTGTGTGATAAATTTACATATTGCATTATTACGTGTTTATTTTTATGGGTTTATCCTATGTGTGGTTTATAACTGTCTTTATATTTATGGGTATTGCATGTATATGGTTACTGTTATTTCAGTATGACTCTGTGCATTTACATAATGTATTTGTCTGTTTATGTTATATATATAAAGTTTCACAAGATTTCTGTGTGTATATGTTTTAATTGCATGCAGTTCGAAAAAATTATGTGACATAGCTTGGTTGGATGTTGGGTATGTTACAGTATGTTAAGCAGAGAATGAAAGTGTTTTATGGAGTAGCATGGCCCGACATAGGTGACCGGGGATGTTACAATATGGTATTAGAGCTTCAGTTTTCAACACTGAACCTAGATGGGCTGAGCAAGTTGAGTTGAAGCGAAATTTCATAGAGGATTAATCTCGAAGTGGCCAAATTTCATGTTGCAGAGTGTCCATGGTAAAAAGTAACAACAGTTGCACGGAATTGGGAAAAATCCCTAATTTATGTTGTTAAATTCATGGGAAAATTGAGAAATTTGGCCAAGTGGTGAGCACTACTACATATGGGTGGATTATTCCATGAAATATTTCCATGTTTCCATTATTTTCATTTTTTTTTAAAATAGGGCGGGATTTTCGTCAACATTGCCACAAAAGTTCGTCGATATATGCACAGATAGGTTTTTTAACTTGGTCGGAATTTTCGTCGCAATTTCCATGAAAGTTCGTTGCTATTGCCATGAAAGTTCGTCGCTATTTCCACGATAGTTTTTCCTATCTCAAAACTCATCTACTAATGGCTAGTTGACTAGTTGATATATATATATATATATATATATATATATATATATATATATATATATATATATATATATATATATATATATATATATATATATACCTAACTTTAAGAGACTTTGAGACACAATTGTTATAGTTGCGACACTATTCGTGGCTTTTGTTTGGGCTGTTTATTTTTTCCATCACACACTGTTTGAACAAATCCAATTCTCGATCTACATAGCTTGGATTTTGAACTTGCAAGGTTAGTATGTTTTTTTTTATTGATGTACTCATTTAACTTGTAAATTTTTGTTCAAATGTCAAAATTTCATGTAGCTTATTTTTTCCTTGATAATATATTATATGTGTAGTACCATATTTCATGTCTTTGGTTTTTGGATCTAGTTAGTATATTCTATGGAAATTCATGTGAAATGTCAAGAAAAATCTTTTCTGAAGAAGTATTATAAGTTGTCTACAAAACAACTTAGAGGCTAGTGTATGGTGTCGAGTGATTCAAGTTTGAGAAATTTTTACCATTTTCGTTAAATGGAGTGTAATTATTTTCCATGGTGATTCAGTACACACTACTCTAAAGTAAAAATTGAAGCATATCGATCTTAGTAGTTAATCGATAATAAGAAAAATAGCATGTCAAAATGCCTTAGAAGAAATAATTGTGAGGATTGTAGGCCATTGTAAATAAACAAATCATAATCGAAAGGAGTAGCTAAAATATAAAAAATTGACAACTTACTGTTTGGTATGGTGTAGGTAAGACAATTACTTGTCGGGACAAGGATTTGTCACTATGAACGAAAATGACAGGAAGCTTGCTCGGTTAAGAGTGACATTAGAGGCGAGGGGCAATGGAAAATGTTATTTCCCTTGCTATGATTGCAGAGGCTTGAAAGGAAAAAGACTTTTAATAACAACAACTGAAAGACATTGTAGGGAGAAGGGGCATGCTGAAGGGGGTTATGAATATCGTCCCTTAGTAAGAGGATTCAATATTTAATGTATTCTCTGTAATAATCATCATGTCATGAATTTTAGTAATATTTCTTATCAGGATTTTTATATTTTCTATACACATTGGCTTTTCTACGTTGTTTTTAAATATATAGACGATGGCCCCAAAATGTCAACCTCTAGAGAGTTATTTGCCAAGTATTAGCAGAAATACTCGTTTACAGGGTGATGAAATTCAAGATCAGAATATTGAAGCTATTGATCAAGTTATTAATGATGATATGGATGGAGATAACGTTAGTGATTCAAATCAGGAAGATGAGATACATAGATTGATCCAAGACACATTTTCTCCAATGGATGAGGACAACCAAGATGATATTCATGATGTTGATCCTCTACTCGAGAAGTCACGCCAACCTCTTTATGATGGCTCAACAACAAATATTTTATCTACTATATTGTTGTTGGTGAACCTGAAGGTTTTGAATGGTTTATCAAACACATGCCTCACATAGATACTAAGGTATTTAATTTGTTAATTATTTATGCCTACATGTTCACAAATACTTAAAAGGTTCAATTTTTCCTATATTGTTGTTGTTTTCTAATTTGTAAATTAGTATATTGGATGTGATATTGATGATTAATATTGTTTACATTGACTTAATGTTTAGAATTTTGTATATTTTTAGGTGAATTTCTATTAACAACATCAAATATTTTTCCACGCACATATCGAGAAATATCCGTGATTATGAAAGAAATTGGAATGGATTATCAGGCTATTGATGCATGTCCTAATGATCATATCATATATTATGGAAAATATGAATTATAAAATGAATGCCCACAATGTCAAATAAGTAGATATCGAACCGATAAAACGTCAAAGAAGGTGCCTCACAAAGTTCTTCGTTATATTCCGATAATTCCACGTTTCTTGCGGTTTTTGAGGTACGAAAGTATAACACAGTTTATGGATTTCCATAAAAAGAACAGAAGTCGAGACGATGTTCTTCAAATGCCTGCAGATGGTTCTGTATTGAAGTACATCAAAGAAAAGTGGCCAATTTTTAAAGAAGAACCTCGTAATGTTAGACTTTCATTGGCAGCTGATGGTGTCAATCCATTTGGAGAGATTCGTTCTACATACTAAGTGTGGCCTATTTTTGTTATAAACAATAACCTTCCTCCTTGGATGTTGATCAAGAGAGAGAAAACAATGTTGGCAATGATTGTTCGAGGTATTTGATTATCTTTTATTTTCTTTAAAGTATGACACATATTTCATTTCTTTGTTTCGTGCATGGTGATTATTTCTTTAATATATAATGACATCTAAATAAGTATAATTAAACATGCAGTATGTTGAACCAATTAGGTAGGTTCTAGGTTAAAGATATGAACGTATATATTGAGCCTCTTATCGATGAGTTGTTGAAGTTATGGTTTGGCATCACTATGTATGATATCTCTAGACCAATAGGGCAAAAAAAATTTCAATTCCATGGAATACTACCATGGACAATTCATGATGCTCCCGGGTTAACACATTTTTTTGGTATATTGTTACTTTATTTTGTTATTTAATATTATATATATTTATTGAAAATATCATGCATTATTTTAAATTGTAACTCTAATTTGATGCTACATTAATTCATATATCTTGTAGGTCTTCAAACAAAGGGTAAATTTGCATGCCCAGTTTGTGGTTCGAGGATAAAATATCGTCATTCAAGAAGTTTAGGAAAGGAAGTGTTTGATGAGTATAGGCACTTTCTGCCTAAGAACCATAGTTATCGAACTACAGACAAAGAAAAATTCAATGGTAAAGAATAAAATGGAAAAAAACAACGAAGAATGACACCTCGCCTATGGAAGTTGGAATATATTAGAAATCGTCAAGGTACACAAATTATTTATGTATGACATATTATATAAATCTTTGGTTAATTT
>ML777683.1:2583079-2599590 GCA_009831015.1 Picea engelmannii | reverse complement strand
ACCTTTCAATAAAATAGAATAAGGCAGATGTAAGAAGACCTAATAGAAGCTTCCGCTTCTAGAAGGATCTTCCTCTAGATGCTTCTCTTAATAGACACATTTACTATAAATAAGGGTCGAGGGTATGAAAACCCTAGCTTGGATATTATTGTAACAGAGCTCTGCTCGACTGGAGGTTTCCCCCTCGAAGAGGCCTGTGAACATTGCTATCTGAATCAAAGTGTTGTTTCCGTTGCTATTTCGTATATCATTTCTGTGTATTGTGAAGATTATGCTAGATATTTTACTGTTATTCTGTCATTTCTAGCATTTCATTTATGTTCTGCATATTTTATATATCTGGTATCTTGCATAATTTCATTTTGTCCCAGTAATTAGTGTTAATTTCAATTTGTTGATGTTTCATGAATGTTGTTAAGGCACGACTGGGCTTCCACGAGGAATGAAAAGTTACCCGATGCAATTCAGTAGATTTCCATACTACGAGAACCTACAAATAGTTCATTTGTTTGATACAATGCATATCAGGAAGAACATAACATAATTGTTATGACATATATTAGATGGAAGGACTGACAAAGAGAGAATTGGAAAGATTTGTTGTGACATCCAGGAAGCTAATCACGTATTGCAAAGTGTTATTATTAATTCTAATGGCGATGGTCGTGAAAAGAATACTAGTCTTCCTTTGTTATTGATGGAGCAACAGAACAATATTGTAAAAGAGGTCATTCAAAAAATTAGGTTTCCGACTAGGTTTTCGTCGAACATACAAAATATTGTAACAGAAAAAGGTGATTTTGGTGGGTTAAAACACATGAATGGCATACATTCATTAAGGTAATTAGTAGGTTATAATATATTTCCTTATCGGTACACATTTTTTGTAAAAAAATAATAATTATTTGTTTTTTGTTACAGTATGTTATACCTTTATCACTCCTAGACGACTTTGACAAAAACATAAAACAAATTATTTATGTACTTGGAAAATACATGAGGTAAGTATTATTTTATAAGGAAAATGTACTTCTTATGTGATTTGTAGTGGAACTTACTAACATATTATGTTTTATCTACAAATTTATTTATGCCTTGATATTATTTTATTGCATTGACATTTGTAGGTGGCTACCATCAAAATAAATCCATAAAGAAGATATACGGTATTGGAAGAGAGATATTCCTCGACTAATGTGTCAAATGAAATAGTATATACCTCCAACATTTTTGAATGCACAATAACACTACCTCATACACCAAGTTGAGGAGATTGAATTATGTGGACCGGTACACACAAGGTCGATGTGGATGGTGGAGAGGCAGTTGAAGTCACTGAAGGCTTTTGTTAGACAAAGAGCACGTCCGAAGGTTTATATGGTTGAGGGATATATGGTATATCAATACATGGTGTATATTAGTCAATATCTACCTAAATTAGCAGAAAATATGAATGTGCCTCGCATTTGGCATCTCGAGTCCATCAACAAATTTGAAGGGGAGGTCCTATTGGGAAAAGGTAACATGAGGACTGTGAAAGGTAATTATTAGATGTTGACGTAGAGTTAATATATTACACATTTATCAAATTATTCCTTTATTAACAATAGATAATTAATGATATTAAATTGTTATGCTATCATATAATTTCTCAAGAGTGGGATGCTTTACATTTATACATTGCCAACAACCTTGATTGGATGGAGCATTGGATAGAATATACCAAAGAATACTTCGGTAGGTTATCATGGGAAGGGGTGATTAAGATGATTAAAACAAAACATCATCATCGAGATAAATTTCCTAATATTACATCAAGGGAATTTGATTTAGCCTTTGGTTTAAAAGATAAACAGATAAGTAAAAAAATTTACCCACATTTTCCTAATTTTTTCCCAATTTTTCAATGTATTTGGTTTGTTTAATTTTTGAAATATATATTTACTAACTCCTATATGAGGTTTATTATCTGGAAATGTATATTTTACTTGTTTTCCATGTTGCAATTGAAAAATCACAAGGCTATGTGGGGTAATGGTCGTAAATTTTGTATCAAAATGTTGGACGATAAGATGAAAAGCTCAGATTGTGGGATAACTGCAGTGTTTAAGGTCAACAAACTTTCCTCTAGAAGTGAAAGAAATCTGGAAGAAACTGAGAATAGGTACTATGGTCATTTGGAGGATATAATTGAGTGTGATTTTAATTCCTTTAAAATAGTTTTGTTTGAGGTTAAATGGTATAGGCTACAGATGCATGAAAATGATCCTGAAAGAACTATTATTGAGCATGATAATGGATTTACCATGGTTAATACAAGGGAATTTGAACCAGGTACAAAGCCTTATGTTCTTCCAAGTCAATGTGAGCAAGTATTTTACTCAGAGGTACCTGGTAAAGCAGGTTGGTCATACGTTGTTAGATATGATCCAAGAGGAAGACCGGTAAAGTATAATCATGCAGCCGAGGATGAAGATAATAAMGAGGAATAAGATCATGATTATGTAGATCAGGAGCACGTGGATCATGTAGTTGATGTGTCAGACGAAGAAKTTGAATAATTTGATCATCCAAATGTAGGAGATGACGATCTCATTGACGATATCGATAACTATATTAGCGAAAATGACGTTGATGATGATGTTGATATGAATGAGCCTTTCACCAATATCGATTCTGACCCAGATCTAGATACAGATGAGCTGGATGAAGAAGAAGATGACTAATGTTTAATTGTTGAAAAGAAGAGGTATGTGTTTATATCTTTTATATGATCTTTATATGTTTTTATTTTGTATAATACAATATATGATACATGTTCTTTAGAATTTCAAATTAGGTAATATGGGGAAATTGAGAGTGATTTGAGGGGGGGGGGGGGCATAATTAGAGCTTCCACCTTCATGTGGTTGCCCCTGTTTTGTAGATAATGAACTATTCTCAAAACTAAGAGGATATATGTGCGACTGTGCCTAATCATACCAATGATGTAGGTATGTCCATCATCGATTCATCATGTAAACCATAAACCCTAATTTAGTGGAGTCATCGATTTGTTCCCAGTGAATGGATGCATTGTTGTTGACATGGAATGGGACAACACAAGTGCATGGAATTGAAAATACTAGGAACACAAAACTATCAGGGATCAATACATAGACTGTCAATGAGAGGTGATCTGGTTATGGTGTGTAGGAAGAGGCCTAGCACCTTCAAAATTATCATTCTCCAAATATCTTATAAACATTTTACAAGGAAATTATACTAGGATTAGACACAGGCAACAGTGACCTGTGAATGGGGCCAACATTGAAATTTTTTCAAATTGTTTCTGTATGCATTGAAATTTGACATGGATAAACTATTCGCATGCCTTAATGATATGGGAGGGTTTCTGGACTCATATTTGACTCACATACCCACTTTATGCCATCATCAATTCATAATGTAAACCATAAACCCTAATTTAGTGGAGTCATCAATTTGTCGGGTTTTAATGTTCCCAGTGAATGGATGCATTGTTGTTGACATGGAATGGGATAACACATCTAAAACTTCTTAATTTTATTCCTTCACTTGATGTGGGCCTGGTCATTCCTAGCCTTGAATTGAAAGTTGCCCCTAGTCTTAGTCAACACCCATTATGACACTTGTCACCCAACGATCATTAGATCACAAGGTTGGAGGCATATGGGCATTGGGATCATGAGGCTTTATAACCCTACAGTAACAAGAGACATTGATTGAACTTTGACAAGATTTAAAGGTGCGTGAAATTGAAAATACTAACAACCCAAAACTAAAAGGGATCAATACACAGACTGTCAATGAGAGGTGATCTGGCCGTGGTGTGTAGGAAGAGGCCTAGCACCTTCAAAATTATAAATTATTTATATAGAATTTATATATTTATATTATATTTTTTTATAATTAATATAATATATATTGTATTGTTTAATATGAAATAACATAATATAACCAAACTTAGAATGAAACCAAACCTGTTGGCCTGCAGTGTGACTATAAGAGGAGAGAGACGGATACCTACATTTCGAGCAAAAGAGGAGACCCACAATGCAAAAGAGGAGACATAGTGTGAAAGAGGAGACCCACAATGTGAAAGAGGTGAGCATCGACAAATTTTGATACCCTAGCTAGTCAACCACATTGTGAGCATAAGAGGATAGATATGGATACCCTATCTAGTTGACCACAATGCAACCGCAAGAGGAGAGAGATAGACACCCATAGTGTGAGAAAAAGAGGAGACCCACAGTGTGAAAGAGGATACCCACAGTGCGAGCAATGCCGCCAAAATCGATAATTTTTCCTTAGGAATATTTGTTTGCAAGATGGTTTATATTCACATTAGCAAGTGGTGTATGCTTGGAAATAAACATTCTTTGTTATGCAAATAAATCTAGATATTTGTGTTTAAATAATAGGACCTATAATGAAACATTGGATGCCACCTTCAACCCAATGCAAGCTACCTCCAATGCTTCCGTTTGGGTTAAATTCAAATTTTCACCTCTAGAATTGTGTGAAGAATATTTGTAAGCTAATATGAGAGAAACTCGTCAAGTGTATCAAGGCTCCATCATATCCCAGGAAGGAATTATAACCATCGGAATAGTGCTATCAAATAAACCCCATTCGAACACTAATATGCATCTTGTGTAATCCAGTAATAGAGGATAGCATAATTCCTTAGAAAAGAATCTTGATATAAGGCATGGACCAAATTAATCAACAATAAATCTCAATATGAACCTAGAAGGGAAACACAATACCTAAGGATCTAAGTTGACATATATAAAGAGGGTTAAATGAAAAATAACACCTAAACCACGAGGCCATCCTATAAAAAGGGTATTTTAATAAAGATTTACTTATATAGATACACCCAATATTTGGTGAAATTTTAAATATTAGTCATATGTGACTTCTAATCATTTATGACATGTTCATCTAAGAATGAGGATTCTTGTCCAACTTTCAATCCCTCTCTTACTATAAAATTATCGCTCTAAATTGATAATTCAAACCGCACTATGAAAAATAAGAGAACTTATTCTCATTAGATGACAAGACATAGTCCCTTCAAGATGAAATATTCAAGTTGATTCCCCACTTCTAGGTTCAAATCCCTCAAGGCATGTTTAGCTACTTGTCGGCTTTCTTTCCCATGAGAGAAAACTACATCAAATGGTTGGGCCAAGTGCAATTCCTTAGCAACGTCTTTATCAAAATAGATAATCCCCACCTACAGCTTCTTAGAAGAAGGGGTTTTCCTCAAGTGGTGTATGCCAACTATGCTTCATTGTAATTCTCCTAGATTGGAGAAAATCATGCTTATCCCACTGTCATAAGAGGATGCATCTATTATAGATATTTACTAAGGTATTCCCTTTTAGTATACCCTTATATTTGATTGTTATTGATATGGTAATTCCCTTTTAGATATGGTAATGTTTGTGGAGCCATAGATTAGTAAGCCAAATGGAACAACAATCATCATCAAGTGGCATTGATCCTAGGGGATTTATCCTTCTTGGAGGTTTGTTGATGGTCATATCCTATCACCTCACTAGATGGGTTTAGTAGTATGTTTATACACTAACCCTTTTAACAATTGCAATGAAGAAATATCAAAGTGAGTAGAAATGCATGTGCAATGATGTTGCCACATTTGGTCTAGAACATGACCTCATCTTAATGATAAACATAAATGCAACTATATGCAACTATATGCAACTTTATGAAAAAATGAAACTTATGAAACTATATGCAACTTTATGCAACTATATAGCAACTATATGAAACTATGCAACTATATGCAAATATGAAACTATGCAACTTTATGCAACAATGCAAATTATGAAACTTATGCAACTATATTGCAACTATATGCAACTATATTGCAACAATGCAACTTATGCAACTATGCAACTATGCAACTTATGCAACTATATGCAACTTATGCAACTATGCAACTATATTGCAACAATGAAACTTATGCAACTATGCAACAACGCAACTTATGAAACTATGAAACTATATGCAACTATATGTAACTATATGACAATTTCGTATGCAACTATATGCAACTATATGCAACTTTATGCAACTATATTGCAACTATATGCAACTATATGCAACTATACAACTATATGAAACTATGCAACTATATGAAACTATATGCAAATATGCAACTTATCCAACTATGCAACTATATGCAACTTTATGCAACAATGCAACTTATGCAACTATATTGCAACAGGGCAACTTCTGCAACTATGCAACTATATGCAACTTATGCAACAATATTGCAACAATGCAACTTATGCAACTATGAAACAATGCAACTTATGCAACTATATGCAACTTATGCAACTATATGCAACTTATGCAACTATGCAACTATATGCAACTTATGTAGCTATATGCAACTATATGACAATTTCGTATGCACCTATATGAAAACATGCAACTATATGCAACTATGCAACTATATGCAACTTTATGCAACAATGTAAATTATGCAACTATATGCAACTATATTGCAACTATATGAAACTATATGCAACTGTGCTGGTACCACAAACATATATTGGCACGATAACTTATCTTCTTGTTTTAATGAGTGTAGGTACCACCAAATAGGTATCTTTCGGATCTATCTTCCTCAAGTGATGATCAAGATATACTAAGAGAGGTTGAAAGTGAGACGTATTGTACTAGATCTACTGGTTCTATATCAACTAGATCTGAAAAGGTAAGGACAAGATTTCGTATACGCATGCAATTTTTTATTTCCAACAGAGGGTCTTGTAATTATGATGCTGAGAGCATAGGTGACATTGAGTTTCCTTTGAGGTATAAACATTTAGTGCAACGATGGGCACCTAAGGAGCTACCTGAAGTGGACACATATTTCTTCATTAGTGCGAGGATGTATCACATTGCTCCTTCGTCCTTACATGGATTGGGGTTATTTTCCATGGATGGCATAAAGGTCGGCTATGGAATTGTAACTTAATTGATGGAGTATGTCTGACCATTATACAAATACAATCATTGGTTGATGTTGGTATGATATATGTGAAGTATGTGGAGATACAAAGTTGCCGCAAATTATATACAACTAGTAGATAACAATCAAAATAAAGGGGAAACTATATATATTGATGGAAGGCCAAAAGATATTGGAAACATTGCAGGCTTTATAAATAGTAAACGACCATTGGCAACAACTAAGAAACTAAATTGCATATCTGAGGGACACCAAGAAAATCGTATATTTGTATGTGCAACAAAAACAATAGTTTCAGGTGAAGAGTCGTTGATTGATTACAACTTAAATCGAATAGATGGAGGGGGTGTGGCTATGGGGGTACATATATTACATACTATTCAACTCAACCTTTGATCAATCATTGTTACAATTTATCGCTGCAATATTTCAATTTTTTACTACATATATTTCATTTTTCATTATTTATTTTATGATATTACTGCAATATTTCATTTTTTTAATGTTACAATTACTTTCATAACTCGTGTTGATTAATTTATTGTGTCAACATCTATCTAGGGTGACCGTGAGATATCATAGGCTACATATGTCCAGGGTGATCATGGAAAGTTACCCATTGTACCTCAACAGGTAGATGTTAAATACAATAACAACTTATAACTACAACAACTAAATTTCAGAAATTTCATTATTTTTTTTTTCTGATATTATTGCAATATTTCATTTTTTTAATGTTACAGGTGAATTTCATAACTTTTGTTGATTGATTTATTGTGTCAACTTTTGTCCAGGGTGATCGTGGTAGAAAATCACCCACTACATCTGTCCATGGTGACCGTGGAAAGGCACCTGCTGTGCCTGAGCATGTAAATGTTAAATACAGTAACAACTTATGACTACAACAACTACATTTCTGAAATTGCATTATTTGTTTTTCTGATATTACTGCAATATTTCATTTTTTTAATGTTACACGTGAATTTCATAACTTTTGTTGATTGATTTAGTGTGTCAACATCTGTCCAGGGTGACCGTGGTAGAAAATCACCTGCTACATCTGTCCAGGGTGACTGTGGAAAGGCATCCGTTGTGCCTTGTAATTTTTAAACATGTGAAGTAAAGCAATGCATATAGATTCTTAAGAAAAACATAATTTAATCAATGGCTCATTCACATAGTACACAAAGATTTATATTGGAAACCCTCAACCGTGAAAACCTTTCTTATATTCATTATATTGAATTTCACCATTCACTATACAATATATACAATTTTTTTAGGTATTCCATAGATACCAAAACCCTAATCCCTAAAACCAGGATTATTTTTAGTAAATTGCTAAAAATAGCAAAATTCGCTAAAAATAGCAAAAACCGGCCAAAACAAAAATTTGGGGCGCTGCCCGATGCCGAACACTGTGCATAACCAGTGGGAGGCATACCTGCCCCCCCTGGGACCCCCCTAAGAAAGCGCTTAGCACACACGACACTAACAAAGCACTACTACGACGGATTGTCAGACACAGTTGTCATATCTGGCACACTCACACACACATGCAAAGAATATAACACATACCGAACATTCTCCCACTTGTTTCTTTATTTGCATACAGGGGTCCAGGGGATTATATAGTCAACAATCCAGGGCAACAATGCCCATTGTTACTCTACACCAGGAGAACTTTTCTGTGCTCACAGACTTTGTCAATGAATCTGCAACATTCTTCAAAGTGTCAACCTTTTCCAGTAACACCTTCTTTTCCTCAACCATGTCTCTCATAAAGTGATACTGAACATCAGTATGCTTTGTCTTCGAATGATAAGCAGGGTTCTTTGCCAGGAATATTGCACTCTGACTATCACAATCTAATCTCACTGCTTGTTGTACCAACACAATACCTGAACACAATCTTTGTAACCATACTACTTCCTTGCTTGCATGAGTGGTTGCCATGTATTCAACTTCTATAGTTGAGAGTGCCACTACAGCCTTTGTTTTTCTCATCCAACTTATTGCTCTTCCAAATAGGTTAAACACATACCCACTTGTAAATCTTCTGCGATTCAGATCTCCAGCCCAGTCTGGATCGACAAAGCCATGTATGTCCAACACTCTGTCCAATCCTGGTCTTCGTTGGTAGCATAATCCATAACTGGTAGTGCCACACAGATACCTGAAGACCCTCTTTATTATTGTCCAATGCTCCTTCCTTGGTTTTGACATATATGTGCTCAAAAATCCCATTGCATGCACAATGTCTGGTCTAGTACAAACGATTGCATACATCAAACTGCCAACTACACTGGCATACGAAACATGGGACATGTCCTCTTCTTATTCCTGTGTCTTGGGACACTGATCTGCAGATAACTTTACACCTATAGGAATAGGAACCTTGACCGGTTTACTTCCATGCATATTAAACCTCTGCAATATTGTCTCAACATATTTTCTCTAATTCAACTAGAGTTTCCTATTTGCATGATCTCTTTTAATCTCCATTCCCAGAATGAAGTTAGCAACACCAAGATCCTTCATGTCAAATTTGGAGAATAGTTGTGATTTCACCTCCTTGATAACATCCATGTTATTTCCTACCAACAACGTTTCATCAACATACAACACTACATAAATGAAGTGATTACCAACCTTCTTGGAATATACATAGTGATCATCCTTGCTTCTTACAAATCGCAATCCAAGGATGTATGTGTCAAAATTTTGGTACCACAACCTAGGTGATTGCTTCAGACCATATAGTGACTTATTTAGCTTACATAACAACTCTTTCTTTCCCTTCACTACAAAGCCTTATGGCTGCTTCATGTAGATTTCTTCTTCTAGATCCCCATGTAGGAATGTTGTCTTCACATCCATCTGTTCCACTTCAAGATCAAAAGCAACAACAATAGATAAAAGAAATCTAATAGAATTTAACTTAGCAACAGGAGAAAAAATCTCACCAAAGTCAATTCCCTCTACCCAGGAATAACCTTTTGCTACTAACTCATCTTTGTATTTCTCCACTTTACCTTGTGCATTAAACTTCTTCTTAAACAACCATTTTCTACCTACAGATTTTCTTCCAGTTGGCAACTCAAATATATCCCATGCCTCATTCTTATCCAAGGCATCCATTTCTTCAACCATGGCCTTCTTCTAGAGTTTACTATCCTCTGAATTCACTACTTCCCTGACAGTTCTGGGATCATCATTAGTAATAGATAAAGAAAAGTTGGAATAGAAATTAGGTGGACTATACCTTTCTGGTTGCCTTTTATCTCTCATTGATCTCCTCAATACTGGGGTATGAGGTTGTTCTTCTTCTTCTTCTTCTGCTTCCTCTTCTTCAGATGATTCAGATTTTGCAACATGCAACTCAAGCTCTATTTTCTCAAGTTCGTCTTGCGTTGGTAGGAATTCCTGTTTGAACACATCTTTTACCTCTCTGAAAACAACATCTCAATTGTAAACATTTTTCTTGATTTTTGGGTTCCAAAGCTTATAACCTTTCACACCATCTTTATAACCAATAAAGATACACTTTTCAGCCTTTTTATCCAGCTTACTTCTATTTTCCTTTGGAACATGTACATAAGCATCACAACCAAACACTCTAAGATTTTGAAGAGAGGGTTTCTTTGCAGACCATACCTCGTGTGGAGTTTTATCATCCAACACTGATGAAGGTGATCGATTGACTAGGTAACCTATTGTACCCACTGCCTCTGCCCATAATTTTTGTCCTAACCTGACACCACTGAGCATGCTCCTTGTTTTTTCCATCAGTGTCCTCTTCATCCTTTCTACAACTCCATTCTGTTGAGGAGTGTATGGAGTAGTCTTCTTCCTTGCTATACCACACTTCTTACAAAATTCTTTGAATTCATTTCCACAGAATTCTCCACCATTATCTGTTCTCAATACCTTTATTTTCTTCTTTGTCTGATTTTCTACCAGAGCCTTTAACTCTTTAAATTTATTAAATACCTCAGATTTGTTTCTAAGAAAATTAATCCATGTGTTCCTTGAAAAATCATCTATGAATGAAACATAATACACAGATTTACCTAAGGATGGAATAGGAACAGGTCCAAACACATCACTATGTATCAACTATAAGATCCCCTTTTCTCCTGTAGCACCAGATGGGAATCTTACTCGATTCTGTTTACCATATATGCAATGTTCACAGAAATCAAAATCCAGAGTGCAATTAGACATACCTTCAACCATGCCTTTACTGTGTAGTGTTTGAAGGCCCTTTTCTCCAATATGCCCCAGTCTTTGATGCCACAACATGGTCTTCTTTTCATGGATGATATTGGTCTTGTCTTCTTTATTTGTCTTCTCAAGGACAACAGAACTATTACACTCATTAGTATAAGTGATTCCCAACAACTTGTACAGAGTTCCACACCGAACTCCCCTCATCAACACCATTGCTCCTTGTACCATCTTGCAAGTGTTCTTTCCAAATATAGTATCCACTCCTGCATCATCCAACTTGCTTACAAATATTAGGCTCCTGGCAAGTTTTGGAATGTGCATAACCCCAGGGAGTGTTCTAATCCTTCCATATTTTAGCAACAACTTAACCCTTCCACGTCCCATGATTTCTGTTGTCGAGTCATCTCCTAGGAATACATCACCACCATCATATTTTTTATATTTAGAGAACCACTCCCTGTGAGGAGTCATATGGTATAATGCACCTGAGTCGATCAAGCATACATCATGGTCTGCATGTGTACTTGTAGATGCCAGGTAAACATCACCTCCTTCTTCAGTGGAGTTTTTCGCCTCTGTGGAAGAGGTACTATCAGATCCCTTTGGTGTTTCAACCTTCTTAGACTTGCAATCTTTCTTATAATGCCCTGTTTTACCACACTTCCAACATTTCCTCAAAGATTTTCCTGGAGACTTAGATCTACCTGTATATTTAGATCTCCACCCCGAAGGCTTACCATGGTTCCTGTCTTGGGTATGCCCTCTTACAAATAAAGCTTTTGTGTTGTGACCATCCATGATTTTTCACCTTATCTCTTGAGATAACAAGGATGAAACTACATCCTCATATTCCAATGTAGATTGAGTGGTACTACCTATTGCTACAACTAGATTATACCAAGAGTCTGGTAAAGACCATAACAAAGTAATACACTTATCTTCTTCTGCAATCGTAACATTAATAGATCCAAGTTGACTCACCAGAGTATTAAAGGCATTTAGATGTTCTGTCATAGAATATCCATCTTCCATCCTAAGATGATACAACTTATTTCGAAGAAACAACTTGTTTACCAGGGACTTTGATTGATACAAATTTCCCAACTTATCCCATAGTTCCTTGCCTATAGATTCTCTTGAGACATTCAACAACACAGAATCTACCAGGCAGAGTCAAATAATACTCCTTTCTCTTTTGTCCAACTTCTCCCAATCTTCATTCGACATACCAATAGGTGGTGTACTAGTAGTTTGTGCACTAGTAGGTTGTGTACCAATCGTCTTTGTGCCGGTAGGCTGCGTACCAGTCGGCGGTGTACCAGGATCCACAACGATCCATTGTTATTTATCTACAAGAATGTCATTCATCTTCAGCTTCCATATCTCAAAGTTTTTACCGTTGAACTTCTCTATCTTGATTCTAGAAGAACTTGCCATTCCTCTTTCTGCACTCAAATCACCACTGCAAAATCTCCGACTAAACCCAGGTTTATCATAGACCCAAGATAAACTTGATCTATCAAGACTGAGCCAAACCATCAACAACAAAGGCGTCCCTCTAAATCCAAAAACGAGCTCTGATACCACATGTAAGTTTTAAACCTGTGAAGTAAAGCAATTCATATAGATTCTTAAGAAAAACATAATTTAATCAATGGCACATTCACATAGTACACAAAGATTTATACCGGAAACCCTCAACCGGGAAAACCTTTCTTATATTCATTATATCGAATTTCACTATTCACTATACAATATATATAATGTTTTTAGGTATTTCGTAGATACCAAAACCTTAATCCCTAAAACTGCGATTATTTTTAGTAAACCGCTAAAAATAGCAAAAACTGCCCCAATTTTTTTTTCGAGGTGTTGCATGTAACCAGGGAGGGGCATATTTGCCCCCCCCCTGGGAATCCCCTAGGAAAGAGCCCGACGCACACAACACTAATAGAGCACTACTAAGAGGGATCATCATACACAGTTGTCATATCTGACGTGCCCACACACACACATGCAAATAATATAACACATACTCAACATGCCTCACTAGGTAAATGTTAAATACAGTAACAAATTATGACTACAACAACTAAATTTCTGAAATTTCATTATTTTTTTTTTATATTAGTCCAATATTTCATTTTTAAAATGTTAGAGGTGAATTTCATGACTTTTGTCGATTGATTTATTGTTTCAACTTCTGTCCAGGGTGACCATATCCGAAAATCACCCGCTACATCTATCCAGGGTGACCGTGGAAAGGCACCCGCTGTGCCTTAGCAGGTAAATGTTAAATATAGTAATAATTTATGACTAAAATAACTAAATTTCACAAATGTTAAAGTTTATCTCATTAATTTAATTCATCAATGTATTGTGGCATGGTCAACGTGGGTAGGCTTCCACTGAAGATATTGATGAGGAGGAACTATTTTATTCCACTGACCCAATGAAAACTGTAACGAAGGTCTTGAAGAAGGATAACATAGAATATCTAGGTTTTCTTAGCAAAAGACTCCTGACACAGGAGAACAGAGAAATAATTGTAGAGCTACAAAATACAATAATTAATTTTGGGGTAAGTGGCATATTAACATATTTTTATCAGATATGACAATTTCATATCCGTTTTTTTGTTTTCTATTTTATATATGATCCAATAAAGTAAAATTTTCTGTTTGTAGGAGTTTTTAAACCCCGTGCATCGGGAACCTGCGGATCTTGCAACTGCTATAGGTAGCAGTAATGGTCCAATGCAAAAAGCATGTCGACATAGTAAAGTGTAAGTTAGGATTTTTGAGCCTCCTAAGGTTCCCCTCGAATCCATTGATGAGCGCAATGATTTTGACCAGCATAACACACCAGAGCATGATGATCCAGAGCCTAGGACTCCACATCACTCCAGAGAGGAACATACTGTAGATGGAGAGGAAACTATTCTGCATGGATCAGAATGAATTAAAAACACCAAATCACTATATGTCACCTTTCTGGTGGATCACACATGTGTTCGGATCAAGATTCAAAAGATTGTAGGTAATTGTTAATTAATTGATTCATTTTTTTCATGAAATTGAAATGGACATTTGTTGAGATTGTTATAAATTAATGGATAACATGTTTCTGCAGGAAACAATGATTTATATAGAAACTTAAATGACAAAGCATTGGATCTGTTTGGCCCCACCATTCACACATGGTGGAATGGACAAGATAGAAAAAAGAAATATGATTTAATAGACCACATGGTATACTTGTTCGACAACACTTTCAACAAGAAAGTGTTACAAAGTTAGCCGGCGAGAAATTAAAATATACCAGGGCCCATTATAGGGAGAAATTGCAATTAGACCTCAAGTATGAGTGCCCTCCCATGGTTCTGGAGAAAGAGTGGAAGGCCCTAATAGAGAATTCAAATGAGAAATTGTTTAAAAAACAAGGAAGAAATCCACGAGATGGTCAAGCAAGGTACAACACATATCATATTATCAGTGAAATATGATCATTTATGCTTTTCTTTCCTATTTTAAGCAACAATTCTGATATCTATTTTTTTTCAAAAATTCCATATGTAGGCTACCAGACACCTCCAAAGCAACCGATCCTAGAGTGGAAAAACATGAGCAACATAAACTAGGCTAGGGTGGCTATGGAAAACTAAAATCTTGAATCGTAAGATTTAAATTATTAACTTTGGTTAATATTTATTTAACAATAGCGAACAAATATATGTTTTTGTTATTGGTATTTTTAATGGTGTTATGCATTGCAGTTAAATATGTTCGACACTACAGCCACCGAGGAGGACCTAAAAATTGGTTACAAGCAAGGTTTTAAAAGTGTGATTGAATATAGAAAAAGCTTGGGCTAGACTCCTATCTCCCCAACCATGCAGGGAAATAAAATGAATAAGGAAACTGCAGTAGCATGCTTGTAAAGTCTATTCATATTTTATTATATCACCCTTAAATAAGTATTTATGTTTGTTTTCAAGCAACAGTTCTACTGTAGCAGTGAATCTAGCAGTATTTAGTAGACACCATGTCATACAAGGGTGCACATGTCCAATGACAGTGGGGAGCAGAGTACCCATTCTGGTATGTATGCTTCATAATTAGAAATATTTACTGTGATTGTAGATATTTATTTCCTGACTTATACTTATATATTATCTTCTCAAAATTGAACAACATGTAGCTCAGGAGGGTGAACTGTAATAGGAACCAAGTGGACAAGAAATTGTCGCACCAACTGTCACAGCTACACAGACAGATAAAGAGCAATAGTGTAATGTTAATCAAAATAATGAATTAGTTATTTCAATTATCTTTCAACATATCAATATGATCATTTTCATTGTTGCAATTCACAACCCTGTACAGGTTCCTCGACGCCCTTCTCATTGATTTACTAGAAGTATGGTACATGAGCATAATGAAACACAAACAATAGAAGGACAGGGCACATGAAAAACAATGTCCTTGGATGATTATGATACCCCAATTGTCAATTTTATGAATGTAAAAAAACATAAATCAAAGAAAAATTAGATGTATAAATTCACGACTTGTATTTGGATGTTTATCGATGTTTATATGTTCATATGCTTCAATGTTTATATGTTCTGATGACTATCCTAGTTATGCATGAATGTCTATATGTTTTCTATATAAACAAAAACATTTGTTGGGTATGGGGAATTGAGAGCGATGTGAGGGGGGGCAGGGGCCATATGTTCTTCCACCTTCACGTGGTTGGCCCTGTTCAATAGAGAATAACCTATTATTGAAATAAAGAGAAGCTCATTAAGGTATGTGACTAATTAAGTTTTTTCTATAGTATTTTACATAACTCAATGCATGTTTATTTGCTTATATATTATTTACTCATATAAAGAATTTGTCTTTTATGATTCATGCAGGTCTTGGTGATGAAAATGCATCTCGTGGAAAACTCTTATCAAGTTGTATGGGCTAATGGATCTGGCGAAAGGACAATGCTAAGGTAATGGTTTTGACGTGTTTTTTAAAGTAGGATTTATACTAGTAAAAGTTCACAATCCTCATGAAAGGATAGAATTGCATTTTTGGTAGACAAGCATCAATATTTTTAACAAAGTATGAATCATAGACTGTGGGAAAAACCTTGTTTTTTATTATTACATTGAGAAATACAACTATAACATATTTTTAGTACAAAATCTTAACCACACACACACACACACACACACACACACACA
>ML777683.1:2513080-2569102 GCA_009831015.1 Picea engelmannii | reverse complement strand
TTTTTTTCAGCCAAACATTTTCTTCACTATTGCCACACCTTTTCATCACAAATTTCCACACTTTTTTGTATGGCATCTACGTCGTAATCTATTGGTAAGTTTTTTACTTTGGCATGGTTTTTCATCCCTATTCCGACGAAGTTTCGTCGCTATTTCCATGCTTTATAAGGTAAAACTATCTTGATGATGATGACACGTGCAGGGATTATTTCGACGATGGTTCCATGAATAACTGGTTCGTGGATATAGCGACGAAAGTTTTTCCATGAAAAATAGTCTTTGCTTTCATTGAAAGTGCAATAGATATGTGTGGCAATAGCAACGAAAAATTGTGGTAAATTTGTTTATATGTAGTAGTGTATTATTGATTTAATATATGTTCTAGCAAATTTAGACCTGGAATTGGTCAAATTTGAAGTTACAGTAAAGCCATGACAGATGGAGGGAGATTAGTAATTAAAATTCTCAATTGTGAATTGAGTGTGGGAAAAATTCATTCCAGAAATGTCAACCCACAACGATTTGTTGTTGCAGAGGTTAAATTGGTGTTATCATGGTGAAATTGAAAAAATTACATAGTTGCAGAATGTCTATGGTAAAAATGGGGAAAACGTTAGTAAAAAGCCCCACTTTCTGCAGTGGAATTCACGAGGAATTGATGCACATAAAAATGAATGTGCACAGGTGGGCACACTAAAAATGCATGATGCACAGTAAAAAGATTTTGATATGTAAAATTAGGCGTTGCACAGAAAAATATTTGCATGCAGGTACGTGCACTAAAATTTGGCAATGAGCGAAAAAATATCGGTCTGCTGGTACACACGCTAAAATTTGGCACTGTGTGGAAAAATGTTGGCATGCTGATACATGTGCTAAAACTTGGCGTTACGTGGAAAAATATTGGTGTGCGGGTACGCGTGCTAAAATTTGGCATCGCGTGGAAAAATATTGGTGTGCGGGTGTGCACACTAAAATTTGGCGTCGCATAGAGAAATATTGGCATGTGGGTGCGCACTCTAAATTTAGCACTGTACGATGCAGATTGAGTGAGGCATGCGTAATACTAGCGCATAGTGTGAATACGCATAATAAGGTGCGCATGGTGTGAACACGCATAATAATGGCATGCGTGGTGTGCGCAATATTGGCAGAGCGCAGAGGAATTTCATTGGGGCACGCACAATGTGGGTTTATGTTGTCGCACAACAATTTAATTAATGGTGCTTGCAGAGTACTGGTGCGCAGTGGGGGCATGCTAAAATTTGGCATGCTGTAGCACGTAGAGTGGAATATATGTGGAATATTAGTGCGTGACACGAAAATATTTCATGCAATAGGTGTTAGTGCAATAACCAAAATTTTGCATTGTGGATATTGGCTTGCGACACAAAAGTAGTGCGTGCCAGTTATTGGCGTGACAGAGAAGTGATGCACAGTGGTTATAGGTGCACACAGCATGATTTATCTTATGGTGTTGCTGTGCATGCTAAATATGGGCTTACAAGTTTCTATTTGTGCACACAAAGTCCCTCAGATGGTGAACAACAACTAAAAACGAACGAATGTCTGCGGCATTTTATACCGTTTGAATGCCATCTTTTTGCAACACGTTTTTGAGTCCCTTAAGAGAATTTTTAGCTACTCAAAAACCACGAGAACAATGTGTACCAAGGTACACTTTACTCTACAGCTCAAATAAAAGATCCCAGATAGAGCTTCCTAATTGTGTAAACCATTCATAAAATGAATCTTTTATGAGAAAGTTACAACACAAACAGTGGAGGGTAAATTTTAAGACCCAACTAACTTTGAAGAGCCATAACTTTTTGCTTTGAAATCAGATTGAGGCGCAGGAGTAGTCAATGGAAATATATTGAACCATAGAAGACATTCCTAGAGATGAATTAAATTTCTAGGCATGTTAAAAGTGTTTAATATGGAAATTAAGGTACATGTAGCATTCTGGACCAAAAACATGAATTGGCCCAGAACTTTAGTAGGCTGTAACTAGTAGCCTAGAACCCAGAAAAAGGTGAAATTTGGACAGACTGTCCAAAATATGTACATGAATAAACTCAATTGAGAACCTATGAAAACTCCAATGGAGGTGGTGCAAAAATGTATAATTACAGCGCAAAGTTGCGCCAAGTTGATGTGTGAACATAAACATTAATGGGCAATTTTGAAATAACCATAACTTTATGCTCAAGACTCATAATTGAGCATGGAAGTAGGCATTGGAAAGGTCTTAGAAAGTAGAATAGAATTATTCAACCATAAAATTGATCTGGACATTCAATTTTTCAGGAAGTCAGAAGAAAGAATTCTGATATATTATTGAATGAGAATGGTTCATATTTTCATGAGATTGTTTAAACAGTTAGCCTGACAAAGTTTTGTTTGTTGCACATTTTGAAAAGTTAACAACAACTAGATCAGATCAGGATCAACACAAAGTCAAGAGGAATGGAAGATTCAAAAGGGACTTACAACCAGGAGGATGAGATCATAGGGATGGATGTTCATTTGGGCATTGAAGGAACAAACTCCAATCGACATAGAGAAGGAAGGGATGAAAACATGAATATGGTAGAGGCCATTCAAAATTTACAGAAGGATTTCCAAAGCCACAAAGTTGATAATGAAAGGATTATGAGAGCCAAGGATCAACAAGAGGAATTAAACATGAATTTAATGTAGAGCTTGAACACAATAGAAAATAAATTGGATAAGGAGAGTGGCTCAAGCAAATCAGGAATTCACAGGTCTCCTGATGAGAAAAGAAGAACAAGAAGTGTTAGAAAACATCACCATCACTCCCTGAGGCATTCCAATAAGAGGGAGAAAAATAGCTCAAGTCCATCCCCTGTCAGGAATCATAAGAGGACTGTGGTGGATGATCTACGAGGAGAAATTAACAAAATCAAACCTCCTACATTTGATGGTGAGCACAAGAAGGATGAAGATGCAGAGACATGGTCATTGGGTATGAGAAAGTAGTTTATGGGTATGAGAAGGTATGGTCCTTATGCGTTCACAGTGGTGCCATTTGGGTTGTCAAATGTACTAGTTGTTTTCATGTGCTTAATGAATGGTGTTTTCCAAGAATATTTAGACAAGTTTGTCATTGTCTTTTTGGATGAAATCCTTGTATATTCCAATTCAGAAGAAGAGCATGAGCATCATTTGAGGATGGTGTTTCAAGTATTAAGGGAGCATCAGTTGTATGCCAAATTGAGCAAGTGCTCATTTTATCAAAAGAAAATTCGTTATTTGGGACATATGATTTCAAAGGATGGGATAGTAGTGGATTGTGAGAAGATAGAAGCCATTAGAGAATGGTCAACGCCAAAGAATGTGACAGAGGTCAGATAATTCATGGGCCTTGCAGGCTACTATAGGAGATTTATTGAAGGATTCTCAAAAATTGCACACCCAATCACTTCCTTACAAAAGAAGGGTGTGAAGTTTCAATGGACATTGGATTGTGAAAAGAGTTTCCAACACTTGAAGAAATTATTAACAATTGCTCGAATACTAAGGATTGCAGACCCAAATGAAGACTTGATTGTATGCACAAATGGATGTAAAGAAGGACTTGGTGGATTCCTCAGTCAAAATGGGTTTGTTGTATGTTATGAATCAAGGAAGTTGAAGGAGCATGAAAGACACTATGCCACTAATGATTTGGAGTTGGTAGCCATAGTGCATGCCTTGATGAAATGGAGACACTAACTCATGGGGAAAAGGTTTGAGCTAAGGATAGACCATAATGGTATGAAATATTTATTTGATCAACCAACTCTAAAAGCTAGGCAAAGCAGATGGTTAGAATTTCTAAGTGAATATGAATTTGATATAAAGCATATCAAGGGGAAAGAGAACAAAGTGGATGATGCACTTAGTATAAGAGTGCATGAATTGAAAGCTACAACCATTAGCATGTACCAACTAGATTTGAAAGACGGAATTATAGAGGCTTCCAAATAAGATTTGCAATATAAGGAATTAATGGGAAAATTACAGCGAGGTAATTTACAACAGAAAATTGAAGAATAAAAGCTAGATAATGATGAAATTCTCATGTACAGGGGAATACTTTATGTACCAAATTCCTAGGAATTGAAAAATATGATATTGAGGGAAATGCATAATGTACCTTATGCTGGGCACCCAAGTTATCACAAAACTATTGCAGTTGTCAAGAGCCAATATTATTGGCCAGGAATGAAGAAAGAAGTTGTTGATTTTATTGCCAAATGTTTGGAATGTCAAAAGGTAAAGGCTGATCATAGACACCTAGCTAGTTTGCTACAACCATTACCCATTCCTGAGTGGAAATGTGACGTTGTAACAACGGATTTCATCACCAAACTACCCAGAACAAACAAGCAACATGATTCTATCATGGCAGTGGTGGATAAGCTTACTAAATCTACCCATTTTATTCTAGTTAAGCTCACTCACAAGGAAGCCAACATTGCTGATGTTTATATGAGAGAAATTTCTTGATTACATGTCATACACAAGACAATTGTGTTTGATAGAGATCCAAAATTTACCTCAAATTTTTGGAAAGGATTATTTAATGGATTTGGAACAAATTTGAATTTTAGTACATCTTATCATCCAGAATTAGATGGACAAACATATAGGGTGAATCAAGTGATTGAGGATATGTTGAGGATGTATGTGATGGATAAACCATAAAAATGGGAATACTACCTACACTTAGTAGAGTTTGCTTATAAAGATGGGTACAAAACATCTCTAAAGATGAGCCCATTTGACGCACTTTATGGCAGAAAGTGAAACACATCGGTAAGATGGGATAACCCAGCAGATAGAGTAGTGGTTGGGACAGATTTACTCAGGGAAATGGAGGAGAAAATGATGAAAATAAAACAAAATTTAAAGGCTTCCCAACATAGGCAGAAAAACTATTCTTATAAGGGCGTAACTCACTGGGAATTTAAAGTTGGGGACCATGTATTCTTGAAAGTGAAGGCCAACAAAAGTTCCCTGAAGTTGGGAAATTGTTCAAAGTTGGAAGCTCTCTATTGTGGGCCTTTTGAAATCCTAGAGAGGATTAGTCTAGTAGCTTATATGATTGCATTTCTTGTATTTATGTTTGTTCATAATGTATTCCATGTATCTTTGCTCAAGAAATATATACCTGATGTTAATCGTGTTATTAATTGGAATGTGATTCAGGTGGAGCAAGAATGTGCTTTCCAAGTGCATCTGGTATGCTTGTAAAGGTCCAATGGACCTGGTATGGCCCCCAGGACGCTACTTGGGAGCACGAGGATGCAATGCAGACATAATACCCACATCTTTTTGATGATTTTTTATTTTTTTGTTGTCTATGCGTACATAATGCACTGAGGACAATGCATAATAAGGGGAGGGGATTGTAATATCCCTAGGATAAACCCAATTGTAAATGTAAATACAAATGTATGTAATTCGATGAGTTGTTTGACATCATTTTTTGTATGCACCTTCCATGGTATAGTGCGCGTATGTACTGCGCAGTAAAATGATGAAGTCTACATATTCTTGGATACCATGCACAACAACTTAAGTGTGTGAAATTCTGAGGCCAGGGAGCCTTTGTGTATATGTGGTGTTTTATAGGCTGGTGAGCCAGTTTTGTGATGATTATGCCAGAGATCCTAGATGTTAAAGACCAGTGAGCCTATTTTTGTATATGTCTAATGATTAATATAAAATACATCGTTGCATGCAAACCACCCATGATAAAAGAGTATGGGGGACTAAACTCCACTAGTTAGGGAAGGGGGGGCTAAAATTTAAGAAAAAAGGGGCTAAGCTAGGGATTTTAAGCCAAAAAGGAATATTATATTAATATTCCTTAAAACATAAAGTATGCATGATTAATTTATCCTAAGTTCTAAGGATGGGGACAAGTGGCCCAAAGTAGCTCCCAACATGACAAGTGCCAAGTTGGGGACATGCATACATATTGTTTGGACTTAGTTCATTTTCGTAGAGGCCTTCCATCATTCAATCATCCAGTAAATCATCCATGATCATTCATACACTCATTGAGATATCCTCGGTACCTTCATGTCATTGTACTTGAGCTTGTATCTGTATCCATACTTGTAGGTGTACCTGGTTAGCTGGGGAGCTGGACTGAGGAAGCGAGTTATCGGGCCCTGGGATATTGAAGATGAGGGTTGTTAGGCCCGTGAGAAATTTCTCTCTAGGTGAGAAAATTGTTGGAAATTGATTTCCTGAAGGTGTTAAATTGCAACTATAGGGCTCTGAGATTTCCTGTCCAACCTGTTTCTGAAGCCCAGAAAGAAAGTGGGGTAGCCGAAGGTCTATTGAGTAGAGAAGGGGCACACTTCCTGGGGTGGGACAAAAATGTGGGGTATGAGGGACTGTAGGATGTTATTTTGAGTTGGCACCTGTGACAGAGACTTTCCTGTTGTTTGTGATACATCAGCCTAGTTAGGAACCCCTTTACCTGGGTGGATTTTAGTCCCATCTCGGGGGCAACCCACTGTTGAGAGTGATGAGCAGTGTGGTCTAAGGCTGGGAGGTTCGTGGAAGGTTTGCACGCAGATGGTGATATTCTTATCAAGATAAGTGTCAATTGTGTGATAAATTTATATGATACATTATTATTTATGCGTTTATTTTTATGGGTTTATCCTATGTGTGGTTTATAACTATCTTTATATTTATGGGTATCACCTATATATGCTACAAGTATATGGTTACTATTATTTCAGTATGACTCTGTGCATTTACAAAATGCATTTGCCTGTTTATGTTATATATATCAATTACGCAAGAGTTCTGTGTGTATATGCTTTAATTGCATGCAGTACAAAAAATTTATGTGGCATAGCTCAGTTGGATGTTGGGTATGTTACAGTATGTTAAGCAAAGAATGAAAGCGTTTTCTAGAGTAGCATGGATTGACATGGGTGGTCGGGGATGTTACAATATGGTATTAGAGTTTCATTTTTCAACACTGAGCCTGGATGGGCTGAGCAAGTTGAGTTGAAGCGAAATTTCATAGAGGATTAATTTCGATGTGGGAAAATTTCATGTTGTAGAGAATCCATGGTAAAAAGTAACAACAATTGCGCGGAATTGGGAAAAATCCCAAATTTCCATTGTTAAATTCATGGGAAAATTGAGAAATCTATCCAAGTGGTGAGATATTATTGATTTAATCTCTGTTCTAGCAAATTCAGACCTAGAATTGGTCGAATTTGAAGTTACAGTGAAGCCATGATAGATGGAGCGAGAGTAGTAATTAAAATTCTCAATTGTGAATTAAGTGTGGGAAAAATTCGTTTTAGAAATTTCAACCCACAAGGATTTGTTGTTGCAGAGTTTGAATTGGTGTTATCAGGGTGAAATTGAATTTTTTTATAGTTGTAGAATGTCTACGATAAAAATGGGGAAAAAGTAGAAAAAAGCCCCAATTTCTGCAGTGGAATTCACGAGGAATTGATGCGCATAAAAATGAATGTGTGCAGGTGGGCACACAAAAAATGCATGATGCGCAGTAAAAAACTTGTGATATGTAAAATTAGGCACTATGTGGAATACTATTGGCGTGCTGGTACACACGCTAAAATTTGGCATTACATGGAAAAATATTGGCGTGCTGGTACGCACGATAAAATTTGGCGCTGCACGGAAAAATGTTGGCGTGATGATACACACACTAAAATTTTGCGTTGCGTGGAAAAATATTATCATGCGGGTATGTGCACTTAAAATTGGCGTCATGTGGAAATATATTGGTGTTCAAGAGTGCACACTGAAATTTGGCACCGCACAGAGAAATATTGCCATGTAGGTGCGCGTGGTAAATTTAGCACTGCGCGATGCAGATTGAGTGACGCATGCATAATATTGGTGCACAATGTGCATACGATTAATAAGGTGTGCGAGGTGTACACACACATAATAATGGCACATGTGGTGTGCGCAGTATTGGTAGAGCACAGAGGAATTTCATTGGTGCGTGCACAATGTGGGTTTATGTTGTCACGCAATAGTTTAATTAATGGTGTGCGCGGAGTACTGGTGCGCGGTGGGGGTGTACTAAAATTTGGCATGGTGTAGCATGTAGAGTGAAATGTGTGTGGAATATTAGCGCGACACAAAAATATTGTGCACAACAGGTGTTAGTGCAAGAACCAAAATTTTGCGCAGTGGATATTGATGCACAACACAAAAGTAGTGCGCACCAGTTATGGTCGCAACAGAGAAGTGATGCATAGTGGTTAAAGGTGTGAGAAGCATGATTTACCTTATGGTGTTTCTGTGCATGCTAAATATGGGTGTACAGGTTGAAATTTTTGTGTGTGAAGTCGCTCGGATGCTGAACAACAGTGAAAACCCAACGAATTCATGCAACATTTTATACTGTTTGAACTTCATCTTTTTGCAGCGCGTTTTTGACGCCCTTAAGAGTGTTTTTAGATACTCAAAAACCACGAGAATAGATTGTACCAAGGTACACTTGTCTTTGCAACTCAAATAAAAGAGCATGGAGAGAGCTTTCTAATGGTGTAAACTGTTCATAAAATGAATCTTTTATGAGAAAGTTACAACACAAATAGTGGAGGGTAAATTTTAAGACCCAACTAACTTTGAGGAGCCATAATTTTCTCCTCCAGAATTAGATTAAGGCATAGGAGAAGTCAATGGAATGATATTGAACCATAGAATACATTCTTGGAGCTGAATTGAATTTATGGGCATGTTAAAAGTGTTTAATATGACAAACAAGGTACCTGTAGCATTCCAGACCAAAAATACGAATTGGCCTAGAACTTCAACAGGTTGTAACTAGTAGTCCAGAACCCAGAAAAAGGTGAAATTTTGAAAGACTGTCCAAAATATGTACATGAATAAACCCAATTGAGATCCTATGAAAAATCCAATGTAGAAGGTGCAAAAATTCATAATTACAACGCAGAGTTGCGCCAAGTTGAAGTGTGAACAAAAACATTAATGGGCAATTTTCAAATAACCATAACTTTCTGCTCAAGACTTAGAATTGAGCATGGAAGCTGGTGTTGGAAAGGTATTGGATAGTAGAATATAATATTTCACCCACAAAATTGATTTGGGCATTCAATTTTTTAGGAAATCAAAAGAAATAATTCTTATATATTATTGAATCAGGATGGTTCATATTTTCATGAGATTGTTGAAACCTTTAGTCTAATAAAGTTTTGTTGGTTGCACATTTTGCAGAGTTAACAACAAATAGATCAGATCAGGATCAACATAGACTCCATAGTAATGGAATATTCACAAGGGACTTACATCTAGGAGGATGAGATCAGAGGGATGGTTGTCCATTTGGGCATTGAAGGAACAAACTCCAATGGACATGGATAAGGAAGGGATGAAAACATGAATATGGTAGAGACCATTAAAAATTTACAGAAGGATTTCCAAAGCCATAAAGTTAATACTGAAAGGATTATGAGAGCCAAGGAGTAGCAAGAGGACTTCAACATGAATTTAATGTAGATCTTGAACAAAATAGAAAATAAATTGGATAAGGAGAGTGGCTCAAGAAAATCGGGAAGTCACAGGTCTCCTGATGAGAAACGAGGAACAAGAAGTGTTAGCGGACATCACCATAACTCCCCAAGGCATTCCAATAAGAGGGAACACAAAATATCAATTCCATCCCCTATTAGGAATCATAATAGGTCTAAGGTGGATGATCTATGAGGATAAATGAAAAAAATCAAACCTCCTACATTTGATGGTGAGCACAAGATGGATGAAGATGCAGAGACATGGTTGTTGGGCATGATAAAGTATTTTCAATTGCATAATTATTCATCTCATGTAGAAGGAATAATTTCCATCTATCAACTCAAGGGAAAGGCACCCATGTGGTGGGATCAACTTGTGTAGGTCCAACACATTAAATATAAAAGTGTCACTTGGAGGGAATTAAAGAAGTATTTTGAGAAGAAATACTTGACTAAGAGATACCATGGAAATAAAATGAAAGAGTTATTTGAACTCAAGCTTGGGAGTATGACCATAGATGAATATGAAGGAAGTTTTTTAGAATTGTTGAAGTATGTTTCTTTCATCAAGGATGAGACAATTAAGATTCAGAGGTATTTGAGTGGATTTCCATCATTCATCAGTGACAAAATATAGTATGATGATCCTAAGACATTGGAGGATACCATAAGGTGAGCTAAATGCCTATATGATCAACAAAAACCAAGGCCAAATTTCCAAAAGGCTTGGGAAGACAAAAACAAATTCAACATGGATCAGAGGAATAAGGGATCTAAGCCACCATTCTTCAGAAATAATCCTCAGGGACAACCAATTTCTAAAGGACCCAGAACGATTGAGATAGGGGGTCAAAGGCCAAGGAAACCACCTATTCAATGTTGGGGTTGTAAATTAGATCATATGTTCAGAGGTTGTCCCCACAGAGGTGAAAAAGTGAGGAATGTTCACAATGTACATCAAGTTGAAACAATGGAGGACATGGGCATAAATGTACCAAGGATCTATGCAGCCCTGGACAAAAAGAAAGAGAGTATCAGTCACGTATGATTGAAGTGGAAGGTATGATAAAAGACCAAACTATTGATATTTTAATTGATTCAGGATCTAGTCATAGTTATATAGATCCTAAGATGGTGGAAATCTTGCATTTTCCAAGAAGTAAGAAAGAAAAATACTGGTTGGTGCAGCTAGATACCGGAGCCAAAATAAAAGTTAATGAGATGGTTAAGTCATGTCTTATGGACATGAATGGAATGAACACCAGGGTATATTTGAACATCTTTCCTTTAGGTTCCTATGAATGTCTAATTGGGATGGATTTGTTGGGCCATCATCATGCTATCCTAGACTTTCATAACAAGGAATTTACTTTCTTGGATGGCGAAGGCAACCTAAGGAAAGTGCAGAGAATTCCTAGGGAGGTAACCATCAGAGAAATTTTAGCATTGCAGTTGAATAAATGTTACAAAAAAGGGTGTCAAATATTTGCAGCTCATATGGAAGAGACACCTAACGATAAGGTGCCAAATTTGGAAGATCCTGTAGTCCTAAAATATTTTGAATATGTGTTCAAGGAGGTACCAATACTACCCCCAAAGAGAGATATTGATTTCTCTATAAATTTAATTCTTGGAGCAGCTCTAGTGTCAAAGACTCCTTACATAATGACTACACCAGAACTGAAGGAGTTGGAAATGCAGATTGATTAACTTATGAAGAATGGATATATACACCCAAGTGTGTCACCTTGGGGTTCCCTAGTCTTGTTCATGAAGAAAAAATATGGGACATTAAGATTGTGCATTTATTTTAGACAGTTGAATAAAGTGATTATAAAGAACAAGTATCCTCTGCCAAGGATTGATGATCTCTTTGATCAATTGAAGGATGCAAAGATATTTTCAAAGATATATCTTAGTTCATAATACCATCAGGTAAGGATTAAGGAGGAATATATCAAAAAGACCGCCTTCAGGACAAGGTATGGTCCTTATGAGTTCACAGTGGTGCCATTTGGGTTGCCAAATGCACCATTTGTTTTCATGTGCTTAATGGATGGTGTTTTCTGAGAATATTTAGACAAGTTTGTCATTGTCTTTTTGGATGACATCCTTGTATATTTCAAGTTAGAAGAAGAGCATGAACATCATTTGAGGATGGTGTTGCAAGTATTAAGGGAGAATCAATTGTATGCCAAATTGAGAAAGTGCTAATTTTATCAAAACCAAATTCGTTATTTGGGACATATCATTTCAAAGGATGGGATAGCATTGGATCATGAGAAGATATAAGTCACTAGATAATGGTTAGCGTCAAATAATGTGATAGAGGTAAGATCATTCATGGGCCTTGCAAACTACTATAGGAGATTTATTGAAGTATTCTAAAAAATTGCACACCCAATCACTTGATATGAAAGAAATTGCTAGAATAAAGTGGTTGATGCATTTAGAAGAAGAGTGCATGAATTGCATGCTACAAACATTAGCATGTACCAATCCAAGTTGAAATACATAATTATAGAGGCTACCAAATTAGATTTGCAATACAAGGAATTAGTAGAAAAATTACAGCAAGGTATTTTGCAGCATAAAATTGAGAAATATAAGCTAGATAATGATGAAATTTTCATGTTTAGGGGAAACATTTATGTGACAAATTCCTAGGAGTTGAAAAAACTGATATTGAGAGAAATGCATAATGTACCTTATGTTAGACACCTAGGTTATCAGAAAATTGTTGCAGCTGTCAAGAGCCAATATTATTGGCCAAACATGAAGAAAGAAGTTGCAGATTTTATTGCCAAATGTTTGGAATGTCAAAAGGTAAAGGCTGAGCATAGACACCCAGTTGGTTTGATACAACCATTACCCATTCTTGAATGGAAATGGGAAGTTGTAGCAATGGATTTCATCACCAAACTACCTAGAACAAACAAGCAACATGATTCTATCATGGTAGTGGTGGATAAGCTTACTAAATCTGCCCATTTTGTTCCAGTTAAGCTCACTCACAAGGCAACATAGATTGTTGATGTTTATATGAAATAAATTACTAGATTACATGGCATATCCAAGACTTGTGTATGACAAAGATCCAAAATTTACCTCAAAATTTTGGAAAGGGTTATTTAATGGATTTGGAGCAAATTTGAATTTTAGTACAACTTATCATCTAGAATCAGATGGGAAAACAAAGAGGGTCAATCAAGTGATTGAGGATATGTTGAGGATGTATGTGATGGATAAACCATCAAAATGGGAAGACTACCTACACTTGGTATAATGTTTTTATAATAATGGGTACCAAACATCTTTAAATATGAGCCCATTTGAGGCACTTTATGGAAGAAAGTGCAACACACTGGTAAGCTGGGATAACCCAGCGGATAGAGTAGTGCTTGGGCCATAGTTTCTCAAGGAAATGGAGGGGCAAATGTTGAAAATAAAACAAAATTTAAAGGTTGCCCGAGTCAGAAATAAAAGTTATGCTAATAAGGGCATAACTCACAGGGAATTTAAAGTGAGAGACCATGTATTTTTGAAAGTGAAAGCCAAAAGAAGTTCCCCGAAGTTGGGAAATTGTTCAAAGTTGGAAACTCGCTATTGTGGGCCATTTGAAATCCTAGAGAGAATTGGTCTGGTAGTTTATATGACTGCATTGCCTACATCTATGTATGTTCATAATGTATTCCATGTATCATTACTCAAGAAATATATACTTGATGCTAATCATGTTATTGATTGGAATGTGATTTAGGTGGAGCAAGAAGGCGCTTTTCAAGTGCATCCGGTACACATTCTGGACCGAAAAATCAAACATCTATGGAATCAGGCCATAGGGATTGTAAAGGTCCAATGGACCTAGGACAATCTTGAGGATGCTACTTGGGAGCATGAGGATGTAATGCGAGCAGAATACCCACATATTTTTGAGGATTTTTGAATTTTGTTATATATGGGTACATGATGCACTGAGGACAGTGCATAAATAAGGGGAGGGGATTGTAATATCCCTAGGCCAAACCCAATTGTAATGTAAATGAAAATTCACTTAAGTTGGTGAGTTGTTTGATATCATTTTGTATGCACATTTCATGGCATAGTGCACGCTTGTACTACACAGTAAAATGATGAAGTGTGCACATTCCTGGATACCGCTCGCAACAACTTGAGTGCATGCGACATTGAGGCCAGGGATGCTTTGTGTATATATTGTGTTTTATAGGATGGTGAGCCATTTATTATAATCTAGGGTGCTTATGTTTGGATTAGGATGGAGAGCCTAGATGTTAAAGGCCAGTGCGCCTATGTTTGTATATATGTCTCATCATTAATATAAAATACATTGTTGCACGCAAATCGATCATGATAAAAGAGACGGGGGATTAAAATCCACTGCTTAGGGAAAGGGAGGGGCCTAAAAGTTAAGAAAAAGGGATAAGATAGGGAGCTTAAGTCAAAAAGGAATATTATATTAATATTTCTTTAATCATAAAGTATGGATAATTATTTTATCCTAAGTTCCAAAGTTGGGGACAAATGGGCCAAAGTAGCTCCCAACATGACAGGTGTCAAGATGGGGACATGCATACATATTGTTGGGACATAGTTCATTTTCCCATCTTTTCCATAATTCCTTCCAACATTAGACCATGATTCCATGACCATTTCACTCATGTAGTCATCTATCCTCCATACTTCCTGTCACTGTACCTGAACTCGTATCCATAGCCATACATGTTTGTGTAGTTGGTTAGCTAAGGACCTGGATTGAAGAAGCATTTTTTCAGGCCCATGGGATACTGAAGAGGAGGGTTGTCAGGCCCGTGAAAATCTCCTCTCTTGGTGAGAGAATTGTTGAGAATTGATTTCTTGAAGGTGTTAAACTACAACTACAGGACTCTGAGACTTCCTATCCGGTCTGTTGCTGAAGCCCGAAAAGGGAGTGGGGCAACCAAAGGACTGTTGAGCAGAGAAGGGGCACACTTCCTGGTGTGGGGCAGGCATGTGGGGAATCAGGGAATGGAGGTTGTTAGTTGAGCAAGCACCTGTGACAAAGTCTTTCCTATTGTCTATGAACCATTATCTTGGTTAGGAATCCCTTTACCCAGGTGGAGTTTAGTCCCATCTCGGGGTTGAGCCACTACTGAGAGTGATGAGAAGTTTGGTATAAGGTTGGGAGATTCATGGAAGGTCTTCACATAGTTGGTGACATTCTTACCAAGATAAGTGTCAATTGTGTGTTAAATTTACATGATGCATTATTATTTACGTGTTTAGTTTTATGGGTTTATCCTATGTGTGATTATAACTATCTGTATATTTATGGGTATTTCTTGTATATGTTGCATGTATGTGTTTACTGTTATTTCAGTTTGAATCTGTGCATTTACAGATGTATTTGTATGTGTGGTTATAACATACCCAACATCCAATTGAGCTATGCAACATAAATGTTTCAAATTGCATGCAATTAACACATATACACACAAAACTCTTGCGGATATATATATATATATATATAGATAGATACATCCTTAAATGCACAGATTCACATTGAAATAACAATAAATGTATACATACAACATATACAGGAAATACCCATAAATATTTAGACAATTATAACCACACATAGGATAAACCCATAAAACTAAACACGTAAATAATAATGCAGCATGTAAATTTAACACACAATTGACACTTATCTTGGTAATAATGTCACCAAAAGTGTCTAGACCTTCCACGAACCTCCTAGCCTTAGACCACACTGCTCATCACTCTCAGCAGTGGGTCATCCCCGAGATGGGACTAAACTCCACCCAGTTAAAGGGATTCCTAACTAGGCTAATGGATCATGGACAATAGGAAAAAATTCCTCACATGTGCCAACTCAAACTAATAGCCTACAATCCCTCATTCCACACATGCCTGCCCCACCCTAGGAAGTGTGCCCCTTCTCTGCTCAACAGTCCTTCGGCTGCCCCACTTCCTTTCTGGGCTTCAACAACAGGTCGAATAGAAAGTCTCAGAGCAATGTAGTTGTAGTTCAACACCTTCAGGAAATCAGTTCCCAACAATTAACTCACCCAGAGAGAAATTTCTCATGGGCCTTACAACTCGCTTCTTCAGTCCATCTCCTCAACTAACCATCTACACAACCAGGTATGCCTATGGATACAAGTTCAGGTACAATGACATGAAGTAAGGAGGATAGTTGACTACGTGAGCGAAATGGTCATGGAATCATGGTTGAATGCTGGAAGGAATGATGGAAAAGATGGGAAAATGAACTAAGTCCCAACAATATGTATGCATGTCCCCAACTTGACACTTGTCATGTTGGGAGCTACTTTGGCCCACTTGTCCCCAACTTTGGAACTTAGGATAAAATAATTATCCATAGTTTATGATTAAATAAATATTAATATAATATTCCTTTTTGGATTAAGCTTCCTAGCTTAGCCATTTTCCTTAACTTTTAGGCCCCTCCCTTTCCCTAACTAGTGGAGTTTAGTCCCCCATCTCTTTTATCGTGGTCGGTCTACACGGAACAATGTATTTTATATTAATGGTGAGACATATATACAAAAATAGGAAAACTGGCCTTTAACATCTAGGCTCTTCAGCCTAATCCAAACATAATCACCCTAGCTTATAATAATTGCCTCACCATCCTATAAAACGCAGCATATACACAAAGCCTCCCTGGCCTCAATATAGCACACACTCTCTTTTTTGTGCGCGGTATCCAGGAATGTGCACACTTCATCATTTTACTGCGCAGTACAAGCACACACTATGCCATGAAATGTGCATGCAAAATGATATCGAACAACTCACCATCTTAAGTACATTTTCATTTACATTAAAATTGGGTTTGGCCTAGGGATATTACAATCCCCTCCCCTTATTTATGCACTGTCCTCAATGCATCATGTATCCATATAAAACAAAATTTCAAAAATTCTCAAAAACATGCTGGTATTCTGCCTGCATTGCATCCTCATGCTCCCAAGTAGCGTCCTCAGGACCGTACTGGGTGTTAGTCCCTAAATTTTCACCTGAATATGAGAGGGCTAGCTAGGGCATCATCAGGTTATTGCAAAAGTATTTTGAGGATTTTTTATGGTTTGTTTTTGAATAAGGTGGTTGAAAACTGGTTCAAGGTTTCAAGGTAAACATGAATTTCAGAATAAGAACAAACGATATCCCATTGACTGGTTAAAGGGTAGTCACATAGATGAATTACACAAATAAGGAAAAGAGAAAATGAATTTTTCAATTTGTCAACCTCACATAAAATTCTTATCTCAAAATATCATTTAGAAACAAGAACATTAGCCTGAAATCAAAAACTTGAAAATAATCACAACAAAAAATTCTTTATTGTATCAATTGATAATCAAGAAAACAATGCATTGCAGTTTAATAAATGATCTCAACAATGAAGAGAAAAAGAAAAGAGTAGAAGATACAATCTAACCATCAATATTCCTTTGCCATTAAATGTCACATGGAATAGGAATGTCTTACAAGGAGTTTCAAAACAGGTGCCCTGGATCTCCAATTTTTCAACCTGAACATAGTCTTTCTTCTGTATACTTAAACTATCCAAAAAAATATCTCAGATCCTATTTTCTAGTATGTTATTAATGATAAGATCTGATTAACATATATCTTTTAGGGAGGTTATCTCAAAAAGAGCATTTTCATTACAAAAATAGATATAATTTCAACATCTTAATCCCAAATGATCCTTTCAACAATACATTTGATCCTACAAAATGGGAGTTTGTTTGATTTAGTCATTCTTTTCGAGGTGTTTAACTTCACAATCCCAAAATAAGTAAATATTCCCTTTTTCCTGGTAACTAACAAAGCTCCAAAACTACGCAAGATCCTTCATAGGGCTATCAAGATATGATTGCAGCATTAGCTTTAGCAGTCCTTTGTTTCATCTTAGAGGTGAGCACAATATTGTGCCAATAGAGTTTGAAGTTGGATTCTCTAAGCTCTTTGTTACATTTTCTTCTTCTCAAACCCTTGTATCCTTTCCTACCATATAGCACTCCATTTCTCTACATGAGCCTTTTCATTCTTCAATTGTTTCACCATCATCTAAAGTTTTTTGATCTTCTCTTTATCAGTTCTGACCTTGACCTTGAATTCTAGAAATTCTTCTACAGGTGCAGGCTTGTTTAAATCTATGACAGCCTTAATCTCTCTTAGTTTGATTTGGTATCTAGAAGCCAATCATGAGCTGTGATCATCATCTGAACTAGATGAATACATGGCTTCAGGGATATCTGATATATGGTCTGAATCTATAAGGATACTTTCTTTATTTTCAAAAATCCTATTGGTACCTTTAGGAAGTGCTTTAGCTCTTGACAATCTGGTAATATCTCTTGTTACAGGTCCTGCAGGAAATTTAGCAATCTTCTTACCTCTTTCTGCTGGTTCTCTATGTAATGGATGTTTCTTCGCCTTTCCTTTGATACTTGCTTTAGAGTCCTCAAAAAATTGATCTTCTATGACTATGACATTTTCCTTTTTGATAGATGAGTCAAACATAGCTTTGGACCTTAGCTTGTATTTGTTGGTGACTCTAGAAGAATTTCTCCTGGGGTTTTGAGACATAGACACATATTTCTTCTTTTTCTTTTTAACTGCATCACCATTCTTACTGGTTGCTTATGGTTTATGTTTGACTGTGGTTTTAATACCATAATCCTCATCTGAATCTTATTCCATTTTTATGTCTGCATCAGAAAATTTTTTGATCTTTGCATCCAATTTGGGTCTCTTACCTCTGTCATGGCTTCTTCTTGAATGTCATCTATAGGAGTATCATCAGGAATGTGTTGAGTCTATTTATTTCTCTTGCTGGTCCTTGTTACCTTGATTTCAAACATTTCTTCTTTGATAAGAGTTTCATCAACTGGGATACTTTGTTTCTGTGTAAATGCCCTTTTCCCTTTTCCCCTTTTCTGTTTTCTTGGTTGTGGATCAAGATTTAGGGATTGGATCAACCAATTCCAGGGTTTATGTACTTCACTCAGAGCAGAAAAAACTAGATTTTTAATTAGAACTTGATGAAATAGGCTACCTTTAGTAGTGGTAGGGTGTGACTGTACCCTTTTTGACATCTTCGATAGGATTTTGAGTAGAAAGTATGGTATATTTAAGGGATAGTATCCATTGATATGCATTAACAACCTAATATGGTAGATATAAACCAATGAGAATCTGCCTTCGTAGGTGATATACCTATGAATTATGATCAGAGCAGTATGCCACTCTGGTCTTATCCAGCTGTGAGGAAATCCCTTTTTCCAATCTGGGTTTTTCTTATCTGGTAGCAAGAATTGGTTGAAAAAATCCATGACTAGATGTGTTGGCATGTTTTACAGGAAGCATATGCTTGTCATTGATGGTAAGTACATCAACGATGATGGCTTGAGTACAAGAGCATGATCAGCAACGCAATGATAATGGGGAGGAGCAACAACAGTGATCGTTGGATCAACAATTCAGAATTCTCGATGGCTGTCAAACCTCAATGTAGACAATAGGAGCACACAAATATGGAGGATAGATCTTGGGCGTTAGATCCGAGCGCAGGGTCCGACGACCGTTGGATCCAAGAGAGCCTGCACATTCTTTAAAATGCTAGGAGAAGTGGGCTTACAAAATCTCAAAAGCAGGAGGACCATCCATCTTCGGGAAGGACACATGGATGCACAGATATGGAGGATAGATCTCGGGCGTTAGATCCAAGCGCAGGGTCCGACCACCGTTGGATCCAGGAGAGCCTGAACATTCTTTAAAGGGCTAGGAGAAGTGGGCTTACAAAATCCTGAAAGCAGGAGCATTGTCCATCTTCGGGAAGGACACATGGACACAGATCATCATTTTGATGACTGGAAAGTCAAAGGTATGAAATGCTCCAGCCTTTCACCTCCCGAAATCACGATATGCAAAATTGTGAAAAGATCTGAGCCGTCATATCAAGGTTTGATTTGCACCATTGATCCCACTCCATTTCATAGTTTCGCGGATCGAGAGTTGGAGATGTCAAAGACTATTAACCACAGGAATCCTAAAATCATGATATGTGAAATTGTGAAATGATCTAAGCCGTCAGATCAAGGTTTGATCTGGACCGTTGATCCCACTCCATTTCAGAGTTTCGTGGATCAGAACTTTGAAGTGAGAAGAACACTGAACATCAAGAATCTCGAAATCGAGATATGCTAAATTGCGATTTAATCGCAGCCGTCAGATCAAGATGTGATTAAGACCGTTGATCCGACTCCATTTCGGAGTTTCGCGGATCGGAACTTTGGAGTGACAAGAACACTGAACATCAAGAATGTCGAAATCGCGAAATGATCTAAGCCGTCAAATCAAGTGTTGATCGAGACCGTTGATCCCACGCCATTTCAAGGTTTCGGGGATCGCGACTTGGAGAGTCGAGATGCGTCATCTCCAGATTCACGAAATGCAAAATCGTGAAAGCGCTTTATGCATAAGGTTGTGATCACAACCCTTGGTCACATCAACGAGAGATGGAGGAAAGAGCTAGAGAAACCAAGCTCCTTTTTGGGGATCTCAACTGGGAATGTCGAGACACATGGTCACACAAATGCCGAATTGCCAAATGCCGAATTGCCAAATGACGAAATGCTGAAATGAATTCAATATCCCATGGAATCAATCCAATGGTGCAGGTGAATTTGGAAAAGATCGGAGGGCTACTATAGCACGACACAATTTAACTGCCAGAAACCACTGATGGTTTCTGTTAGAGGACTCGAAGACACTTCGAGGTGATTGACAGAGGAGGTGAAGAGTCTCTGGGAATCTTCAAGAGGGATGAAGATGTTCATGGAGGCAATTTACAGCTGGATGAGCATTGAGGCCTGTAACTGGAATAGAGAAGGTGAGCTCTACTATCACAGAGAAGACGAAGAGTCTCAAACTTCCAGAGAGGCTGAGGAATCTCAGTATAACATACAGTGATGTTGAACGAGTGGTAAATGAACAAAGAGGCTGAAGAGTCACGATGATGATCAGACAAAGCACTCGAGTTGTGGAGGAATATTACATGGAGCGAGCATGCAAAGGCATTATGAATATTGCATGCACAAAGACAATAGAGACTATAAGAATGTTGAACAAAGAAGAGATAAGGGTTGTCACTGTGTAGGAGAATTCAGGTGTGTACAAGGAGGCAGAATGCAGGAGCATAAATGCACAGTCGAGGAATGGTGCATTGAAGGGATATGGCGCATAGAGCATAAAAGGCAGAAGAAGAGAAAGCGCTAGAGGTGTGCAAAAGACACTGATGCAAACAGGGCAGAGGATTGTAACAGAACAATGACAAGGCTGGTAAGCCATTGAATAATTTTATATCGTTGTAATAAGTTTTAGTAACAAAGAATTTATAATTCAGGGTGGTTGGGAGGCGCTAGGGAGGACTGGTGTCCTCGGAGGTTTAAGTGGGTGCTTGAACATAGGGAGTTAGTGCTTCCTTCTAGTTGGTGCTAGAGAAATTAGGGAGTTGGTGTTTTCTTCTAGTGGGTGCTAGAGAAAACAAAGAGTTGGTTCTCTCAGCAAGTAGCAGCTTGCAAAACTGAGGTTGTAGCCTCATTATGAGTTGGTGCTCATATGTATGATAATGTAAAGAATGTAACTATTACTTATCATATAAAGAAAAAAGAGGTTTTTACCCTGTATGGGTTTCCTCGGGAAATATATGTCTCTGTGTTTCTCATATATGTGACTGATGCTGAATGTGTCAACGTTTATTTCCCTGCATGATTGTCATCATCATTGAGTGCCTTGTAAAGTTTTTAAAAGAAGCAAAATTGTTTAAGCACGGTAACAACTGATTCAACCCCCCTCTCAGTTGTCCAACAACATGTTCCTTTTTCCACCATTGTTCTCCTCCAATTTCCAATCTGCAAGCTTTAACAATGGATTGTTATGTCACCAACATCAACAACTTACCGATCACCACTTCGAAACCATCGAAGTTTTGTGCAAACACCATAGATACCTGTTCGTCATGCCCTTTGAAAGTGATAAAGAATTCAAACCAACATCTTTGAACCTTTGTGCCATCTACAGATATGCTTCAAGTAGCTCAACGCCCTCAACTTCCAACTTGACAATTTTCCCACTTTTCTTAGGCGCCATGTCGATAATGCGGTGTTGCAACTCGACGCTATTGGAAGTTGAATTTAAAACCTGCAACTGTTACTATATAACAATTTATTCTAAAGGATATATGCGCACATAATATGATAAAATTATAACAAAAAGTGACAATGTTATATAATGATGTTGGAAATTGAACTAATTTGAAGCGGGTCCTTGCAGGTACAGAGTCATATCATCATCTAACGGTTTGAACTGCATAGTCGATTCGAGCGATATCGTGGAGTATATGCAGGTCTATTCATCCTTGATTTATATGATCATGACAATATCTAGATGGATGGTGCATGTCATAGCATAATTACATTAGCACTTTAGAAATAACGTTATTCTAGAAGTGCTATTGATGACTAGGTAGTAATTTGAATTTTTTAGGATTCAAATGAGCAAATGATGTGACAAATCTCGTAAAACCATGTCTTAAACCCCCAAAATTAAGAAAATTATTCAAAAATGATAAAATGAAAAGCATAGCAAACTCAAAACAAAGATTAAAGTGTAATAAAAACAAAAAATGAAGTACAAGTAGAGAGGGTTTAGGATTAGGGTTTCTCACTAAATCAAAAGGAAAATTAGAAGCTAACATTGGCTCCTTCTGGGGGTGGAGCTTTGATGATAAAATCCAAGAACTAAAGACCAATGCCTTTTCCTTACTTCTGATTCGCTGATCTCCCTGCATCTGTCAGCCTTTATTCACAACACAACTGTATAAAACAAGTCCATTGGGTATATGGAGTCTTTATTAAAAGAAAAACCTACTGTACAAGATGAAAACTTGATGACTCTTTAAAGAAAATAGTGTTTCAAGAACCTCCCATTCACTGGGCCTCCAAAAGTTTATGTGTCATCTAGATTATGCAGGAGAAAAGTGTTATTATCCATTACCTTGGCTATTCTCAAAGGACCATACCATTGGTTATCAAACCTACCATGTTTTGATTTATCTTCTCTCCTAGCATCCCATATTAACACCAAATCTCCTTCATCAAAAAAATATTTCTTAGTTCCTTTATCAAATGTGGCCTTGACTTTTATTTGGTGAGCAACATCTTTCTGGTTCATCTGTTCTCTGACCTACCGAGCCTCAATCATATGAAATTTTTTCCTTTGGAGATCGTTGGGTTCTTCTAACTCTTCTTGTAAAATTTTTAAAACTAGTGGGCCCAACTGAGTTGAAATAATAGCTTGTGTCCCATATAACATCTAGAAAGGAGAGTTCCTAATAGATTTCTTGTTACTGATATGATCAATCCATAGGGAAAACTTTAACTTGGAATCCCATGCCCTTTTATTTTCTACCAATAGTTTTTTGATAATCCTTATCAGACTCTTATTGGAAGACTCTGCTAACCCATTTCCTTGGGGGTAGTAAGGAGTAGAGTGGGCCAATTTGATACTATACTTATTGCAGAAATTAATCATGGAATTGGATTTAAAAGCTTGTACGTTATCAGTGACTAGGTTTTTAGGACAACCAAACCTGGAAAAGATATGTCCTTCAAGAAATTCCATGATTACCTTATCTATTTCATTCTGAGTTGGAATATCTTCTATCCACCTTGTAAAGTAATCTGTGGCTGTAAGAATCCATTTATGTTGTCCAGAAGATGAAGGGTTAATTTCCCTAATGAAATCCAAGCCCCACTATTGAAATGGTCCATGAGCGATAATTGGTTTCAGAGGCAGAGACATAAGTTTCTGCTTTCCAACAAATTTTTGACAAGGTTCACATGCCCTGACTTGAGAAAAAATGTTTGAGAACAGAACTAGCCAGTAATAGCTTGCCCCAAGAATCTTGAAAGTAGTATCTTTCCAATGGCGGTGACCTCCACAAACACCATGATGTAGATCACAAAAAAATTGTTTAGCCTCTTCTTCATCAAAATACCTCAACAAAATGCCATGGGGGTCTTTCCATAATAGGATCTAATCAATAATTCAATAATTTATTGATCTTAATTTTAATGATCTGAACTTTGATTTATCCAATCCTAGAGGAGATTGAAAATTTTGTAGAAAAAACATGATATCTTGGTACCATGGTGAAGTAACATACTTGTTGTTTACCTGTGAACTTGTTTCTCCAATCTGGAATGAAAAATCATGTGCTTTGCCTAAAATATGATACAAACCAATTGCTTTGCAATTAGACTCTGTCATTAATTTGGCAAGGCCTTGACCTTTTATCAGCTGAGTAAGATTTATAGTCAAGTTATACTCTAGGATTTTTGTTATCCATTTTCCTCTCTTTCCTTCATAATAAGGATGAACTAGGATTTATTTGACTGCACTGCTTGGGACATAAGCTGTGATCTCAGATTGAAGGACATATACTCTAAAGGATTTCAAAGGCTTTACCAGAGCATAGGCTTGTTTTTCCATTATATCGTACTTCAATTCAGAGTCTTTGAGAGTTTTGTTGAAGAAGGAGATGGGTTGTTCATATCCTTGCTCATTTCTTTGCAAAAGAACAACAACTATGGTATCTTTTGAGGAAAATGAAAAAATCATGAACCCCTCAGAGTAATATGGACTGATGAGAACAAGGGCCTAAACAAGAGCCTTCTTGATCTTCTCGAAAGATTCTTTAGCTTTTGGTATCCACTTAATTTTTGCATCCTTTTTCAACATGTCAGTAATGTACTTGATAATCTCTACAAAATTGGGTATAAATCTCCTTGGAAAATTAATTTTACCAATGAAGGACTGAATAGACTTCTTGTTTCTCGGAATGTCTATCTATTAGATAGCTTTTACTCTTTCAGGGTCTATTTTAATAGCTTCAGGTGAAACAATGTGTCCCAAAATCTTTCCTTCCTCCATGACAAAATGTGATTTTTTAGGATTAAGTGATATGCCGTACCTCCTACATTTCTCAAAAGTTTTCTTCAAGTGTTTTAAATGTTCTTCATCAAATGCTGAAAATACAGTGATGTCATCAAGATAAATAACTACAAACCTGTATTTCTCACCAATAAAATCAATATCCATAGCCCTTTGAAATGTGGCTCATGCATTCATCAATCCAAAGGGCATCTTTTCATATATAAAAGTGCCCCAGGGAGTGGTAAAAGATGTTTTCTTTTTGTCCTCCTCTACTACTGATATTTGATTGTACCCTGAGTATCCATCAAGCATAGAGATCTTCTTTGCTCCTACAACTCTCTGTAAAATATGATCCATTTTTGGTAATAGATAATTGTCCTTGAAGGATCACTTGTTCAAATTCCTAAAGTCCACACAGAGTCATATCTCTCCACTCTTATTTCTGACAAGCACAAGGTTAGCTACCCACTCTGAGTATCTCACTGGCACTATGATTTTAGCCTCCAATAACCTTTTCATATCCTTTTCTATTATATGTAATAGCAGAGGATTAAATTGCCTAGACTTTTTCTTAAAAGGTTTTGATCCAAGTTTCATAGGAATTTTGTGTTGTATGATCTTTGTATCAAATACTTTCAAGTATTCATAAGACCAGGTGAATACATTTGAATATTGCTTCATTAATTCAACATATGTCTCTCTCTATTTTTGTGACAGTTTTCTAGATATTTTGATCAACCTGGGATTTGTATCAGAGCTGATGTCACAATCCACTACATCAGTTTCTTCTGTCTGAATAAACATCCTTCCTGGAAACATCATTGTGGTCAAAGAACCTCTCGAGTGGGACCAAAACTTTAGGCATATGATTTGTCTTTAATTCGATAATTTTGTGCCCAACAACATTATCTTGAAGAACATCTGCAACATGTACCTCTACTTCATCATCTTCGTCATCTTGATCTATTGAAATGTTAGAAAACTCTTCAATAGTCTTAAGAATCTTTGAATTTATTCATCATCTTTAAAAACATGCCAATGTTTTATATTGTCTAGTATTGAGGGTCCGTGTATAACCTCAACCTCAAATTTCAAATTAGGAAAAATTGGAGTTTTAAAGTTGCTAGCTGCAAGTGCCAAAGAGTCATCCTGCTTATTTAAATTTCTATGCACAAAATTAATATTTAATTCCAAAAAGAAATTATCCACATAATACCACACCTCATTCCTATATTGTTTCAACCTTTGTTGTTTGGTTTGATATATGTTCTTGATCTGGTGAATAATAAGTTATGAATCTCCAAAAACATAAAGTTTATTTATACCCATATCTTTAGCAAATTTCAACCCTAACAACAAGGCTTCATACTCATTGATTTTATTGGTTGTGTCAAATTCAAGTTTATATGACATAGGAATGACCTCTTGGGTAGGAGAAATGAAGATAATCCCAACACCATAACCTTCTCTAGAACAAGCCCCATCAAAATACATTTTCCAAACAAAATTATCTGCATTGTTTACACTTTCAGGTGTTGCTTTTCTAACTAATGTTTCTGCCATTTGATCACCAATATGAAATATAGAGGAACCAAGATCATCTTCCACAACATATATAGGATGATTAGTAGGGATTTCATGATCACTTACCAAATAAGCTAGTCTTACTTCCCTGTATAATCTCCGATGTTCTCCACCAAAAACAAGTATGGTAGCATAACTAAGACCCATATGTAGAGTGCCTCCTACTATTTTGGCCCTGGATCTTGACAGAAGCATTCCAAATTTTGGAGGTATGTCAGCCACAATGACATCTAACACCACACTCTTCACAGGTAATTGGGAAACATTAACAACCATGTCCTTGATTACTCCCAAGCATTTTACTTTCATGGAGTCAAACGAATATAAATCATGGTAAGGTTTAGTAATATCCAACCCTAATTCATCCATCACCACCTTAGGCATGACATTATGTGAGGTTCCAGAATCCATTAGACAGTTATGAAATATCTTATCATGAACATTTAGTGATATGTATAATGGAGGAGAGGTATCAGTTCTGTCTTCAATGTGTGGTCCAATAGTTACAACAGGGTTCTCATATTCTAAAGTTACAGTATCTGAAAAGGTAACCTGAGCTAGAGACTATAGAGCCTTGAGAAAATTCTTCCTAAAAGATTATGTTTTCATGAGTTCTAGTAGAGGTACAAAAATCTTAATTTTGTTAATTTCATGTTCAAGGTTGAAAGAAGAAACATTCTTTTCTGATTCCTTTAATTATGTACTACTAACCTTGACATGCTTCTTCAATGGTTGATCAATCTGAACCCCAAGACTGTATTTATTAATCCCTATTTTAACTGGAGTGTTGACTTTCTTTGCAGAAACAAGTATATCCACTTTAGGTTTATTTGAACCAGACATGAGATTATATTTCTTCCTTTTAGGTTCCTTTTGAACAACCTCATCAACATCCCCTTCTTCAAACTGGTTTAAAATCAAAGCATCTTCATAATCCTATTGTGTCACATGCATAGGAGATGATTTAGATTCATTTAGATGTATTGCAGGTCATATTCTGTATCGTCTTCATCCTCCTCCTCATCTACTGTGTTATTCTGGAAAGGAGGAAAAACTTTTTTGTCTTCTTGATTTTTTCTTTCTTTTGGTAAGATTTTGGGTGCATTGTTTGGCCTCCTGAACTGATTTTGATTTATGTATCCACCCTCTTGTGTGGGTCTACTGGGTTGCTTCTGTTCCATTTTCAATATTTCCATCTCATATGTCAAATTCTTCATCATCTTAGCCATTTCATCCATCTTAGAATCAGATGCTTCATTAGATGAGGAAGGAAACTCTTCTTTTTTCTGTCTCTATCACCCCCGGACTTTAATTTTTTTGTTGCTAACATGTTTGATTCTATCTCAATAGCATATTCTTGCATTTGATTAAGGGTAGAAAAACTTATTTCTCTTATCAACAGAGAGAATTCAACATCGAAATCATTGGCAAAGTTGATTTTAGCTGATGTTTCTGAAGGTTTAATTTCATCTGGAATTTTACTATACATTTTATTGAATCTTTTAGTAAAATGAGATATTGATTCACCTTGTTTCCTTTTTAAAGCACTAAATTAAGTAATGTAATATAAATAGTCTTTCTTGTCTCCCCGGTGTCTTAGAAAGTTGTCGTCCAAGGCCTCAATATCAAAAATTGAATTAGGTGGAAACATTTTGAACCACTTTCTTGCTTCACCATCTAAACTCTACACAAATAATCTCATCCACACATCTACATGCTCTACATGGAAATTGTCTGCAAAAATGTAAAAGGAATTCAAATGCTCTTTAGCAGTAACTCCTCCTTCTCCATTAAATCTGGGCAAATATTTCATATAATCATTTGGTGGAAAGGCATACATTACTTGTGGAAGGATCAAAGGGGCATATCTAGCTGCAACAATTGCATCCATTTTGTTTACAACCATATTTGATATCTTTGGTGTTTGAGTTTTGGGAGTAAGCAATATAGGTGATGTCAAAGGAGAAATTGTCCCTCGTGTATGGAAACTTAACTGTACTGATAATAAATATTTATCTTAAGAAGACAAGGGTTTCTTTTTCAAACAGTAATCAAATGATGGGCCAAGAAAAAGAGGATTTTCAAAAGAAGAACAATGTGGTTTAATTTCTTGAAAGGAGATAGATCCAAAAGATGAAGAGGGTGTTTCTGGTTCAATTTTAATAACTTTGTTGTGATCTCTCGAAGATTCATCCACAGACAAAGTGTCTGAATATTCTTCTTCAATGATTTTAACAAGTATCTTCCATTGATTTAAATTTAATTCTGAGATAGCTGTAGGAAAGGAAACTACAACAGGCTCAATGACAGGTTTGATTTCACTTCTAGGAATAACCTCTTCATCTGATTTGTGTTTAATGATTTCAGAGGGTTGTCCTTGAAAAATTTCTGAAGTTAATTTTTCCTTTGAGAGAAAAGACTATCCAGAAATAACTTTAGGTTTTCTTAATAACTGTTCACGATCTAGACAACAGGCTCTGGATCTGGATTTTTTCTGGTTACTAGTCTCTTAGTAGATGATGAAGAATTTGGAGGGATTTTAGGTCCTTTCCCTTCTCTTTTAGGAGCCAGAATTACCTCATAGGAGTCGCCAGGTGAATAATCATAGCGTTATGTAATGTCCAAAATCTTGTTCAACATCAAGATTTGAATCTAATCTTGTCGTTTCCCCAGGGAATATATATTCGCTCCTTCATCCTCGACAATGGTGCCAAAAGATGTTAGTCCCTAAAGTTGCACTTGACTATGAGAGGGAAAGCTAGGGCATCATTAGGTTATTACAAAAGTATTTTGAGGATTTTTTATGGTTTGTTTTTTAATAAGGTGGTTGAAAATTAGTTCAAGGCTTCAAGGTAAACATGAATTCACGAATAAGAACAATATATATCCCATTGACTAGTTAAAGGGTAGTCACATAGATGAATTAGACAAATAAGGAAAAGAGAAAATAATTTTTTCAATTTGTCAACCTCACGTAAAATTCTTATCTCAAAATATCATTAAGAAATAAGAACATAAACCTGAAATCAAAAACTTGAAAATAATCACAACAACAAATTCTTTACTGTATCAATTGATAATCAAGAAAACAATGCATTGCAGTTTGATAAATGATCTGAAGCATGAAGAGAAAAAGAACAGAGTAGAAGAGAAAGTATAACCATCAATATGCCTTTGCAATTAAGTGTCACATAGAATAGGAATGTCTTATAGGGAGTTTCAAAACATGTCCCTTGGATCTCCAATTTTTCGACCTGAAGAGAGTCTTTCTTCTATATACTTAAACTATCCAAAAAAATATCTCAGATCCTATTTTCCAGTATGTTATTAATGATAAGATCTTATTAGCTTCTATCTATTAGGGAGGTTAGCTCAAATAGATCATTTCCATTACAAAAATAGATATCATCTCAACAGCTTAATCCCAAATGATCCTTTCAACAATACATTTGATCCTACAAAATGGGAGTTGGTTTGATTTAGTCATTAATTTAGAGGTGTTTAACTTCACAAGCCCAAAATAAGTAAATATTCCCTCATTCCTGGTAAATAATAAAGCTCCAAAACTATGCATGATCCTTCATAGGGCTATCAAGATATGATCAGAACGTTAGCTTTAGTAGTCCTTTATTTCATCTTAGAGGTGAGCACAATATTGTGCCAATAGAGTTTGAAGTTGGATTCTCTAAGATCTTTGAGCATTGCTCTTTGTTCTCTTTTCTTCTTCTTGAACCATTGTATCCTTTCCTGCTTCCTGGCACTCCATTGCTCTACATTAGACTTTTCATTCTTCAATTATTTCACCATCCTCTGAAGTTCTTTGAACTTCTCTTTATCAATTCTGAACTTGACCTTGAATTATGGAAATTCTTCTGTAGGTGAAGGCTTGTTTAAATATATGGGAGCCTTAGGATCTCTTAGTTTAATTTGGTATCTAGAAGCCAATCCTGAGTTGTGATCATCATATGAACTAGCTGAATCCATGGCTTTAGGGATATCTGATATATGGTCTGAATCTATAGGGCTACTTTATTTATTTTCAAAAATCCTATTGGTACCTTTAGCAGGTGCTTCAGCTCTTGATAATATGGTAATAACCCTTGTTACAGGTCCTGCAGGAAATTTAGCAATCTGTTTACCTCTTTTTGCTGGTTCTCTATGTAATTGAGGTTTCTCTGGCTTTTCTTTGATACCTTCTTTAGAATCCTTAGAATGATCTTCTATGACTATGCCATTTTCCTGTTTGATCGATGATTCAAACATATCTTTGGACCTTAGCCTATATTTATTGGTAACTCTAGTAGAATATCTCCTAGGGTTTTGAGACACATGCATAGATTTCTTATTTTTCTTTTTAACAACAACACCTTTCTTACTAGTTTCTTGTGGTTTATGTTTGACTGTGGTTTTAATACCATAATCATCATATGAATCTTCTTTCATTTTTATGTCTGCATCAGAAAATGTTTCGATCTTTGCATCCAGTTTGGGTATCTTACCTCTGTTGTTCATGGCTTCTTCTTGAATGTCATCTACAGGAGTATCATCAGGAATGTGATGAGTCTACTTCTTTCTATTGTTGGTCCTTGTTACCCTGATTTCAAACATTTCTTCTTTGACAGGAGTTTCATCAACTGCGATACTCTGTTTCTATGTAACTGCCCTTTTCCCTTTGCCCCTCTTCTATTTTCTTAGTTGTGGATCAGGATTTAGGGATTGGATCAACCAGTTCTAGGGTTTCTGTACTTCACTCAGAGCAGAAACACCTAGAGTTTTAATTAGAACTTGATGAAACATGATACCTTTAGTAGTGGTAGGGTGTGCTTGTACCCTTTTTGAAATCTTCGATAGGATTTTGAGTAGAAAGTATGGTAGATTTAAGGGATAGTATCGATTGATATGCATTGACAACCTAATATGGTAGATATAAACCAGCGAAAATCTTCCTTCACATGTGATATACCTGCGAATTATGATTAGAGAAGTATGCCAGTCTAATCTTATCCAACTGTGAGGAACTCCCTTCTTCCAATTTGGGTTTTTCTTATCTGGTAGAAAGAATTGGTTGACAAACTCCATGAATACATGCTCCTTTTTCCACCATCGTTCTCCTCCAATTGCCAATCTGAAAGATTTAGCAATGGATTTTTCTGTCACCAACATCAACAACTTATCGATCACCACTTCAAAACCATCGAAGTTCTGTGCAACCACCATAGATACATGTTCGTCATGCCCTTTGAAAGTAATAAAGAATTTGAACCAGCCAACGTCTTTGAACCTTTGTGCCATCTGCAGATATGCTTCGAGTAGCTCAGTGCCCTCAGGTTCCAACCTAACAATTTTCCCACTTTTCTTAGGCACCATGTCGATAATGTGGTGTTGCAACTCAGCACTGTTGGAAGTTGAATTTAAAACCTGCAACTATTACTATATAACAATTTCTTATAAAGGATATCTATGCACATAATTCGATAGAATTAGAACAACAAGTGACAGTGTTATATAATGATGTTGGAAATTGAACTGATTTGAAGCAAGTCCTTATAGGTACAAAGTGATCTCATCATCTAACGGTTTGAATGACATAGTTGATTCGAGCAGTATCGTGGAGTACATGTAGGTCTATTCTTCCATGATTTATGTGATCATGACAAGATCTGGATGGTTGGTGCATCTCATAGCATAATTACATTAGCGTTGTAGGAATAAAATTATTCCAATAACGCTATTGATGACTAGGTAGTAATTTGAATTTTGAGGATTCAAATGAGCAAATGATGTGAAAAATCTCGTAAAACCATGTCTTAAACCCCCAAACTTAAGAAAATTATTCAAAAATGCTAAAATGCAAAGCATAACAAACTCAAAACAAAGATTAAAGTGTAATAAAAACAAACAATGAAGTACAAGAAGGGAGGGTTTAGGATTAGGTTTTCTCACTAAATCAAAAGCAAAATTAGAAACTAACACCAAGTCCATTGGACCTTTACAATACCTATGGCTCGATTACGGAGCTGTTTGATTTTCTGGTCCATAATGCGTACCAGATGCACTTGAAAAGTGCCTTCTTTCTCCACCTTCCACTTCAATCATCTGTGACTGATACTTTACTTTCTTGTTGTAGAAGGCTGCATAGATCCTTGGTAGATTTCTTCCCATGTCCTCCACTGTTTCAACTTGCTGTACATTGTGAACAGTTCTCACTTTTTTACCTCTGTGAGGACAATATCTGTACATATGATATCCTTTACAACCCCAAGATTGAATAGGTGGCTTCCTTAGCCTTTGACCCACTGTCTCAATCGTTCTGGGTTCTCTAGGAGTTTGTTGTCCCTATGGATTATTTCTGAAGAATGGTGGCATACATCCATTCTTCCTCTGATCCACCTTGAATTTCTTTTTGTCTTACCAATATTTTGTAGAGTTAACAACAACTAGATCATAGCAAGATCAGAACAGAGTCCATAGTAATGGAAGAGGCACTTACAACTAGGAAGATGAGATTAGAGGGATGGATGTCCATTTGGGCATTGAAGGAACAAACTCCAATGTACATGGAGAAGGAAGGGATGAAAACATGAATATGGTAGAGACCATTAAAAATTTGCAGAAGGATGTCCAAAGCCATAAAGCTGATAATGAAAGGATTATGAGAGCCAAGGAGTATAAGGATGACTTCAACATGAATTTATTGCAGAGCCTGAATATAATAGAAAAAAATTGGAGAAGGAGAGTGACCCAAGAAAATCAGGAAGTCACAGGACTCCTAAGGAGAAGAGAAGAGAAAGGAGTGTTAGCAGACATCACCACCACTCCTCGAGGCATTCCAATAAGAGAGCACACAGAAGCTCAAGTCCATCCCCTGTCAAGAAGAATAAGAGGTCTAGGGTGGATGAGATATTAAGAGAAATGAACAAAATCAAACCTCCTACATTTGATGGTGAGCACAAGAAGGATGAAGATGCAGAAACATGGCTACTAGTAATGAGAAAGTATTTTCAATTGAATAATTATTCTTCTCATGCAGAAGGTATAAATGCTATCTATCAATTCAAGGGAAAGGCATCCATGTGGTGGGATCAGCTTGTGCAGGTGTAGCACATTAAAGAGAAAAGTGTTACTTGGAGGGAATTCAAGAAGTATTTTGAGAAGAAATACTTGACTAAGAGATACTATGACAAGAAAATGAAAATTTATTTGAACTCAATATTGGGAGTATGACCATAGATGAATATGAGAGAAGGTTTTTAGAACTATTGAAGTATGTCTCTTTCATCAAGGATGATACAATTAAGATTCAGAGGTATTTGAGTGGATTGCCATCATTTATCAGTGACAAAATTCAGTATGATGATCCCAAGATATTGGAGGAGATCATAAGGTGAGCTAAGTGCCTATATAATCAACAAAAAGCAAGATGAGAAGACAAAAAGAAATTCAAGGTGGATCAGATGAAGAAAGGATCTAAGCCACCATTCTTCAGAAATAATCCACAGGGACAACAAACTCCTAGAGAACCTAGAACGATTGAGACAAGGGGTCAAAGGCCAAGGCAACCACCTATTTAATGTTGGGGTTGTAAAGGAGATCATATGTATAGAGATTGTCCTCACAGAGGTGAAAAAGTGAGAACTGTTCACAATGTACAACAAGATGAAATAGTGGAGGACATGGGCAGAAATGTACCAAGGATCTATGTATCCCTGGACAATAAGCAAGCAAAGTATTAGTCACATATGATTGAAGTGGAAGGTATGATCAACAACCAAACCATTGCTATTTTAATTGATTCAGGAGATAGTGATAGTTATATCGATCCTAAGATGGTGGAAAGTTTTTATTTTCCAAGAAGAAAGCATGGAAAATCTTGGTTGGTGCAACTAGCTACCGGAGTCAAAAGAAAACTTAATGAGATGGTAAATTCATGTCTTATGGACATGAATGGACTGAACACTCGGGAATATTTGAACATCTTTCCTTTAGGTTCTTATGAATGCCTAATTTGGATGGATTGGTTGGATCAACATCATGCCATCCTAGAATATCATAACAAGGAATTTACTTGCTTGGATGAGGAATGGAACCTAAGGAGAGTGTAGGGAATTCCTAGGGAAATAACCATCAAAGAAATTTCAGCATTGCAGCTGAAGAAATGTTGCAGAAAAGGGTGTCAAATATTTGCAACTCATATGGAAGAGACACCTAAAGATAAGTTGCCAAATTTGGAAGATTATGCAATCCTGGAAGAATTTGAAGATGTGTTCAAGGAGGTACCAGAACTACCCCCAAAGAGAGATATTGATTTCTCTATAAAGTTAATGCATGGAGCAGCTCCAGTGTCAAAGACTCCTTACATAATGAGTACACCAGAGTTGAAGGAGTTGCAAATGCAGCTTGAAGAACTTCTGAAGAAGTGGTATATATGCCCAAGTGTGTCACCTTGGGGTGCCCCAATATTGTTCGTGAAGAAGAAAGACATGAAATTAATATTGTGCATTGATTTCAGATAGTTGAATAAAGTGATTGTTAAGAACAAGTATCCTCTGCCAAGGATTGATGATCTTTTTGATCAATTGAAGGATGCAAAGATATTTTCAAAGATAGATCTCAGGTCAGGATACCATCAAGCAAGGATTAAAGAGGAATATATCAACAAGACTGCCTTCAAGACAAGGTATGGTCATTATGAGTTCACAATGGTGCCATTTGGGTTGTCAAATGCACCAACTATTTTCATGTGCCTAATGAGTGGTGTTTTCCAAGAATATTTAGACAAGTTTTTCTTTGTCTTTTTGGGTGACATCCTCGTATATTCCAAGTCATAGGAAGAGCATGAACATAATTTTAGGATGGTTTTGCAAGTGTTAAGGGAGCATCGGTTGTATGCCAAGTTGAGAAAGTGCTCATTTTATTGGAAGAAAATTCATTATTTGGGGCATATCATTTCAAAGGATGGGATAGCAGTGGATCCTGAGAAGATATAATCCATTAGATAATGGTTAGTGCCAAAGAATGTGAAAGAGGTGAGATCATTCATGGGTCTTGTAGGCCACTATAGGATATTTATTAAAGGATTCTCAATGATTGCATACCCAATCACTTCTTGTCAAAGAATGGGTGTGAAATTTCAATGGACATTGGATTGTGAAAAGAGTTTCCAACAATTGAAACAGTTATTAACAAGTTTTCCAATACTAAGGATTGCAGACCCAAATGAAGACTTCATTGTATGCACATATGCATGTAAAGAAGGACTTGGTGGAGTTCTCACTCAAAATGGGTTTGTTATATGTTATGAATCAAGGAAGTTTAAGGAGCATGAAAGACACTATGGAACTTATGATTTGGAGTTGGCAGCCATAGTGCATGCCTTGAGGAAATGGAGACACTACCTCATGGGGAAAAGGTTTGAGATAAGAATAGACCATAATGGTCTGAAGTATTTATTTGATCAACCAACTCTAAATGCTAGGAAAAGCAGATGGTTAGAATTTCTAAGTGAATATGACTTTGATATAAATCATATCAAGGGGAAATAGAACAAAGTGGTTGATGCACTTAGCAGAAGAGTGCATGAAAGACATGCTACAACCATTATGATGTACCAATCAGATTTAAAACCCATAATTTTAGAGGCTGCAAATTATATTTGCAATACAAGGAATTAGTAGGAAAATTACAGCAAGGAAATTTGCAGCAGAAAATTGAGGAATACAAGCTAGATAAGGATGAAATTATCATGTTCAAGGGTAGAATTTATGTGCCAAATTCCCTATGCTAGGAACCCATTTTATGAGAAAACTATTGTAGCTGTCAAAATCCAATATTATTGGCCAGGCATGAAGAAAGAGGTTGTTGATTTTATTGCCAGATGTTTGGAATGTCAAAAGGTAAAGGCTGAGCATAGACACCTAGATGGTTTGCTACAACCATTACCCATTCTTGAGTTGAAATGGGAAGTTGTAACAATGGATTTCATCACCAAACTTCCCAGAACAAACAAGCAGCATGATTCTATCATGGTAGTGGTGGATAAGCTTACTAAAGTTGCCCATTTTATTCAAGTTAAGCTCACTCACAAGGCAACGAACATTGTTGATGTTTATATGAAATAAATTGCAAGATTACATGGCATACCCAAGACAATTGTGTCTGAAAGAGATCCAAAATTTACCTCAAAATTTTGGAAAGGGTTATTTAATGGATTTGGAACAAATTTGAATTTTAGTGAAACTTATAATCTAGAATCAAATGGGAAAACAGAGAGGGTGAATCAAGTGATTGAGGATATGTTGAGGATGTATGTGATGGATAAACCATCAAAATGGGAAGACTACCTACACTTGGTAGAATTTGCTTATAACAATGGGTACCAAACATATTTAAAGATGAGCCCATTTGAGGCACTTTATGGCAGAAAGTGCAACACACCGGTAAGCTGGGATAACCCAATAGATAGAGCAGTGGTTGGGCCAGATTTGCTCAAGAAAATGGAGGAGAAAATGTTGAAAATAAAACAAAATTTAAAGGCTTCCCAAGACAGACAGAAATGTTATGCTGATAAGGGTAGAAATCACAAGGAATTTAAAGTGGGAGACCATGTATTTTTGAAAGTGAAAGCCAAAAGAAGTTCCCTAAAGTTGGGAAATTGTTCAATGTTGGCAGGTCGTTATTGTGGGCCGTTTGAAATCCTAGAGAGAATTGGTCACTGAATCATTCATTATAAGCTAGGATTCTTATGTTTTGATTAGGCCGGAGAGCCTAGATGTTAAAGGCCAGTGCACCTATTTTTGTATATATGTCTCATTATTAATATAAAGTACATCGTTGCACGCAGACTGACCACGATAAAAGAGATGGGGGACTAAACTCCACTGGTTAGTGAAAGGTAGGGGACCAAAAGCTAAGGAAAAGGGCTAAGCTAGGGAGATTAAGCCAAAAATGAATATTATATTAATATTTATTTAATCATAAAGTAGAGATAATTATTTTATCCTAAGTTCCAAAGTTGGAGACAAGTGGGCCAAAGTAGCTCCCAACATGACAAGTGTCAATTTGGGGACATGCATACATATTGTTGGGACTAAGCTCATTTTCCCATATTTTCCATCATTCTTACAATCATTCATCCCATCATGCTATCGATCATTCAGCCAGTGTTCTATGATCATTGACTCACTGAGTCATCTATCCTCGATATTTCCTATCACTGTACCTAAACTGTATCCATAGCCTTTTTCTATTCATGTAGTTGGTTAGCGTGGGAGATGGATTGAAGAAGTGTCTTGTCAAGCCCATGGGATATTGAAGAGGAGGGTTGTCAGGCCCGTGAGAAATTCCTCTCTGGGTGAGAGAACTTTTGGGAATTGATTTCCTGAAGGTGCTAAAATATAGCTACAAGACTCTGAGACTTCCTGTCCGGCCTGTTGCGGAAGCTCGAAAAGGGAGTGGGGTAGGTGAAGGACTGTTGAGAAGAGAAGGGGAAATTTCCTAGGGTGGGAAATGCATGTGGGGAATGAGGGACTATAGGTTGTTATTTGAGTGAGCACCTATGACATAGTCTTTCCTTTTGTCTATGAACCATTAGGCTGGTTAGGAATCCCTTTACCCGGGTGGAGTTTAGTCCCAGCTCGGGGGTGACCCACTACTGAGAGTGATGAGTAGTGTGGTCTAAGGCTGGGAGGTTCATGGAAGGTCTGCATAAAGTTGGTGACATTCTTACCAAGATAAGTGTCAATTGTGTGTTAAATTTACATGCTGCATTATTATTTACGTGTTTAGTTTTATGGGTTTATCCTGTGTGTGGTTATAACTGTCTGTATATTTATGGGTATTTATTGTATATGTTGCATGTATACATTTAATTCTATTTCATTGTGAATCCATGCATTTACAGATGTATTTGTATGTTTACGTTATATATATATATATATATATATATATATATATATATATATTTCTGCAATAGTTCTGTGTGTATATGTTTTAATTCCATGCAATTCAAAAAAATTATGTGGCATAGCTCAGTTGGATGTTGGTTATGTTACAGTATGTTCTGCAGAGAGAACGTAAGAGTTCTCTCATGTAGCATGGCCTGGCATGGATGGTTGGGGACGTTACAATATGGTACCAGAGCTTCAGTTTTCAACACTGAGCCTGGATGGGCCGAGAAAGTTGAATTGAAGCGAAATTTCATAGAGGATTTATTTCAAAGTGGCCAAATTTCAAGTTGTCGAGCATCCATGGTAAAAAACATAACAACAATTGTGTGGAATTGGGAAAAAAACCCAATTTATGTTGTTAAATTCATGAGAAAATTGAGAAATTCGGCCATGTGGTGAGATATTATTGATTTAATATCCGTTCTAGCAAATTTAGACCTGGAATTGGTCAAATTTGAAGTCGCAGTGAATCCATGACAGTTGGAGCGAGTTTAATAATTAAAATTCTCAATTCGTGAATTGATTTTGGGAAAAAATTGTTCCAGAAATGTTAAGCCACAACGATTTGTTATTGCAGAGGTTGAATGGGTGTTATCGGGGTGAAATTGAGGAAATTTCATAGTTGCAGAATGTCTAGGGTAAATTGGGAAAAAGTTAGGAAAAATCCTCAATTTCTACAGTGGAATTCACGAGGAATCGATGTGCATAAATATGGATGTGCGCAGTTGGGCACACTAAAAATGCGTGTGGCACAATGAAAATCATGTGATAGAAAAGAGACAATTAAAAATTTGCAAAAGGATGTCCAAAGCCATAAAGTTGATAATGAAAGGCTTATGAGAGCCAAGGAGTAGCAGGATGACTTCAACATGAAGTTATTGCAGATCTTGAACATAATAGAAAATAAATTGGATAAGGAGAGTGGTTCAAGCAAATGTGGAAGTCACATGCCTCTGGAAGAGAAAAGAAGAACCATAAGTGTTAGAAAACATCACCACAACTCCCCAAGGCATTCCAATAAGAGAGCACACAACAACTCAAGTCCATCCCCTGTTAGAAAGAATCAGGGATGATTTTAAGGATGAAAATTTATATTAAAATGTAGAAACCTGGGCTAATATTACTAGTCTCTAATATAAAAAATGTAAAATGTTTGGCGATAGTTTTGTAAAAATATTCAAATTTATAAGGATTTTATATAGATTATATAAAATTTTGGCGACTTTTGAGGTAAAATAATTTTATTCTTTGGAATTTGGGTGAATCCTTTTTGGAAAAAATGGAAATTGGCAAATTGTTTTTTTGGGAAAAACCAAGGAAAATTAGCCCATTGAGAAATTTAGCCCCTAAAATCATCTATGGAAAGAATAAGAGGTCTGGGGTGGATGAGATATGAGGAGAAATGAACAAAATCAAAACTTCTACATTTGATGGAGAGCACAAGAAGGATGAAGATGTAGAAACATGGTTGTTGGGCATCATAAAATATTTTCAATTGCATAAATATTCTTCTCATAAAGAAGGTAGAATTTATATCTATCAACTCAAGGGAAAGGCATCCATGTGGTGGGATCAACTTGTGTAGGTGCAACACATTACATATAAAAGTGTTACTTGGAGGGAATTCAAGAAGTATTTTGAGAAGAAATACTTGACTAAGAGATATTATGACAAGAAAATTAAAGAGTTCTTTGAACTCAAGCTTGGGAGTATGACCATAAATGAATATGAGAGAAGGTTTTTAGAACTGTTGAAGTATGTCTCTTTCATCAAGGACAAGACAATTAATATTCATAGGTATTTGAGTGGATTTCCATCATTTATGAATGAGAAAATTCAGTATGATGATCCAAAGACATTGGAGGAGACCATAAATGAATGATCCCAAGATGGGAAAACAAAGAGGGTGAATCAAGTGATTGAGGATATGTTGATGATGTATGTGATGGATAAACCATCAAAATGGGAAGACTACCTACACTTGGTAGAATTTGCTTATAACAATGGGTACCAAACATCCTTAAATATGAGCCCATTTGAGGCATTTTATGGCAGAAAGTGAAACACATCGGTAAACTGAGATAACCCAACAGATAGATTAGTGGTTGGGCCAGATTTTCTCAAGGAAATGGAGGAGAAAATGTTGAAAATAAAACAAAATTTAAAGGTTGCCCAAGACAGACAGAAAAGTTATGCCGATAAGGGTAGAACTCACAGGGAATTTAAAGTGGGAGACCATCTATTTTTAAAAGTGAAAGCCAACAAAAGTTCCCTGAAGTTGGGAAATTGTTCAATGTTGGCAGCTCGCTATTGTGGGCCATTTGAAATCACAGAGAGCAAAGTATGGATAATTATTTTATCCTAAGTTCCAAAGTTGGGGACAAGTGGGTCAAAGTAGCTCCCAACATGACAAGTGTCAAGTTGGGGAAATGCATACATATTGTTGGGACTTAGTTCATTTCCCCATATTTTCCATCATTCTTACCATCATTCATCCCATCATTCTATCCATCATTCAACCAATGTTTGATGATCAGTCACTCACTGAGTCATCTATCATTGATATTTCCTGTGACTATACCTTAACTGTATCCATAATCCTTTTCTATTCCTGTAGCTGGTTATCTTCGGAGATGGACTGAAGAAGTGGGTTGTCAGGACTGTGGGATATTGAAGAGGTGGGTTGTCAGGCCTGTGAGAAATTTCTCTTTGGGTGAGAGAATTGTTGGGAATTGATTTCCCGAAGGTGATGAACTGCAACTACAATGCTCTGAGAATTCATGTCTGACCTATTGCTGAAGCCCGGAAAGGAAGTGGGGAAACAGAAGGACTTTTGAGCAGATAAGGGGCACACTTATTGGGGTGGGACAAGCATGTGGGGAATGAGGGACTGTAGGCTATTAGTTTGAGTTGGCACCTGTGACATAGTCTTTCCTATTGTCCATGAGACATTAGCTTGGTTAGGAATCCATTTACCCGGGGGGATTTTTGTCCCAGCTGGGGGGTGACCCACTGATGAGAGTGATGAGAAGTGTGGTCTAAGGCTGGGAGGTTCATGGAAGGTCTACATGCAGTTGGTGAAATTCTTACCAAGATAAGTGTCAATTGTGTGTTAATTTACATGTTTCATTATTATTTATGTGTTTAGTTTTATGGGTTTATCCTATGTGTTCTTATAACTGTCTGTATATTTATGGGTATTTCTTGTATATGCTTCATGTATATGTTTAATGTTATTTCAGTGTGAATCCGTGCATTTATAGATGTATTTGTATGTTTACATTATATATATATATATATATATATCCACAACATTTCTGTGTGTGTATGTTTTAATTGAATGGAGTTCAAAAATTTATGCTAAGTATGTTATAGTATGTTTCGCAAAGAGAACGTAAGAGATTGCACACCCAGTAACAATATTTTCATGGGCCTTGCAGGCTACTATAGGAGATTTATTGTAGGATTCTCAAATATTGCACACCCAATCACTTCCTTACAAAAGAAGGGTGTGAAGTTTCGGTGGACATTGTATTGTGAAAAGAGTTTCCAACAATTGAAATAGTTATTAACAAGTGGTCCAATACTAAGGATTGCAGAGCCAAATGAATTCTTCATTGTATGCACAGATGCATGTAAAGAGGGACTTGGTGGAGTCCTCAGTCAAAATGAGTTTGTTATATGTTATGAGTCAAGGAATTTAAAGGAGCATGAAAGACACTATGCCACTCATGATTTGGAGTTGGCAGCCATAGTGCATGCCTTGCGAAAATGGAGACACTACCTCATGGGTAAAAGGTTTGAGCTAAGAACAGACCATAATGGTTTGAAATATTTATTTGATCAACAGACAAACCATTTCTATTTTAATTTATTCAGGATCTAGTCATAGTTATATAGATTCGAAGATGGTGGAAATTTTTCATTTGCCAAGAAGCAAGCATGGAAAATATTGGTTGGTGCAGCTAGCTACCAGATCCGAAAGAAAAGTTAATGAGATGGTTAAGTCATGTCTTATGGACATGAATGGACTAAACACAAGGGAAGATTTGAACATCTTTCCTTTAGGTTCCTATGACTGTCTAATTAGGATGGATTGTTTGGAACGACATCATGCCATCCTAGACTGTCATAACAAGGCATTTACTTGCTTGGATGAGGAAGGGAACCTAAGGAGAGTGTAGGGAATTCCCGGGGCAGTAACCATCAGAGAAATTTCAGCATTGTCGCTAAAGAAATGTTATAGAAAAGGGTGTCAAATATTTTTAGCTCATATGGAAGAGACACCTAAATATAAGGTGTCAAATTTGGAAGATTATGCAATCCTGGAAGAATTTGAAGATGTGTTCAAGGAGGTACCAGGACTACCCCTAAAGAGAGATATTGATTTGTCTATAAATTTAATGCCTGGAGCAGCTCTAGTGTCAAAGACTCCTTACAGAATGAGTAGACTATAGTTTAAGGAGTTGCAAATTTATATTGAATAACTTCTGAATAAGGGGTTTATATGCCCAAGTGTGTCACCTTGGGGTGCCCCAGTCTTGTTCGTGAAGAAAAAAGAGGATACATATATACAAAAATAGGTGCACTGGCCTTTAACATCTAGGCTCTCCGGCCTAATCCAAACATAATCACCCTAGCTTATAATAACTGGATCACCAGCCTATAAAACACATAATATACACAAAGGCTCCCTGGCCTCAATATCGTGCACACTCAAGTTGTTGTGTGTGATATCCAGGAATGTTCACACTTCATCATTTTACTACGTAGTACGAGCGTGCACTATGCCATGAAATGTGCATACAAAATGATATCAAATAGATCTTCGGCTTAAGTACATTTTCATTTACAATAAAATTGGGTTCGGTCTAGGGATATTGCAATGTGCAGCCAACAAAACTTTGTCAGGCTAACTGTTTCAACAATTTCATGAAAATATGAACCATTCTGGTTCAATAATACATATCGGAATTATTTCTTCTGATTTCCTGAAACATGGAATGCCCAAATCAGTTTTATGGGTGGATAATTATATTCCACTTTCCAACACATTTCCAATGCCTTCTCCCATGCTCAATTCCGAGTCTTGAGAAGAAAGTTATGGTTATTAGAAATTTGACCATTAATTTTTTGTTCATTTTTCAACTTGGTGCAATTCTGCGCTTTATGAAATTTCACACCTACTCCATTGAAGTTTTTGTAGGATCTCAATTGAGTTTCCTCATATACATCTTATGGACACTCTGTCCAAATTTCACCTCTTTTTGGGTTCTAGGCTGCTAGTTACAACTAGCTGAAGTTCTAGGCCAAAATACCATATTGTAACTGATATGCTGTAGGTACCTTATTTTCCATATTAAGCACTTTTAACATGCCCAGAAATTTAATTCAGCTCTTGAATTGTCTTCTATGGCTCAATATATTTCCATTGACTTCTCCTGCACCTCAATTTGATTCTGGGGAAGAAAGTTATGGCTTCTTGAAGTTAGATGGGTCTTAAAATTTACCCTCCATTGTTTGTGCTGCAACTTTCTCATAAAATTTTTGTTTGACGAATGGTTTACACCATTAGAAATCTCTCTCTGAGCTATTTTATTTGAGCAGCAAAGACAAAGTGTGCCTTGTACCCTAGCACACTTTGTTCTCGTGGTTTTTGGGTAGCTAAAAACTCTCTTAAGGGCCTAAAAAATGCGTTGCAAAAAGATGACACTCAAATAGTATAAAATGTCACGGAAATTTGTTGGTTTTCTATTGTTTTTCACCATCCAAACGACTTTGTGTGCACAAAATTCAACCTGTAAACCCATATTTACCATGTGCAACAACAACACAAGGTAAATCATGCTTCACGAACTGTAGAACCATTGTGTATCACTTATTTGTCACACCAATAACTTGCACACACTACTTTTATGTCACGCACCAATATCCATCGCGCGCATTTCACTCTATGCACTACACCATGCAAAAATTTAGTACATCCCCATTGCACACCATTACTCTGCACACACCATTAACTAAACTGTTGTGTGACAACATATACCCACATTGGGCACGCACCAACAAAGTTTCTCTGAGCTCAACCAATACTGCGCACACCACACGCACCATTATTATTTTTCCATGTAGCACAAAAATTTAGTGCGCACACTCGCACACCAACATTTTTCCACGTGACGCCCAAAATTTAGTGCGCACACCAACACACCACTATTTTTCCGCGTGGTACCAAATTTTTATCGCACGCACCTACATGCTAACAGTTTTCCGTGCAATGTTGAATTTTACCTATCACAAGATTTTCACTGCGCCACATTCATTTTTAGTGCGCCCAATGACACACATTCATCTTTATGCACATCAATTCCTCGTGAATTCCACTGTAGAAATTGTGGATTTTTCCTAACTTTTTCCCAATTTACCCTAGACATTCTGCAACTATGAAATTTCATCAATTTCACCCCGATAAAACCCACTCAACCTCCACAACAACAAATCATTGTGTGTTGACATTTCTGGAATGCATTTACCCAAAATCAATTCACGAATTGGGAATTTTAATTACAAAACTCCCTGCAACTGACATGGATTCACTGTAACTTCCAATTCGACTAATTTCAGGTTTGAATTTGATAGAATAGATATTAAGTCAATAATATATCACAACATGGTCGAATTTATGAATTTTCTCATGAATTTAACAACAAAAATTGGGGCTTTTTCCCAATTACGCACAGTTGTTGTTACTTTTGTTTTTACCATGGACGCTCGGCAACTCGAAATTTGGCCACTTTGAAATAAATCCGCTGTGACATTTTTCTTCAAATCAACTTTCTCGACACATCCAGGCTCAGTGTTGAAAATTGAAGCTCTGATACCATGTTGTAATGTCCTCGACCATCCATGTCGGGCCACGCTACACGAGAGAACTCTTACGTTCTCTCTATGGAACATATTGTAACATACCCAACATCCAACTAAGCTACACCACATAAATTTTTCGAACTGCATGCAATTAAAACATACACACACAGAACTCTTGCGGATATATATATATATATATATATATATAACATAGACATACAAATACATCTATAAATGCACAGATTCACACTGAAATAACAGTAAACTTATACATGCAACATATACAGGAAATACCCATAAATATACAGACAGTTATAACCACACATAGGATAAACCCATAAAACTAAACACGTATATAATAATACAACATGTAAATTTATCACACAATTGCACTTATCTTGGTAATTATGTCACCAATTGCGTGTAGACTTTCCATGAACCTCCCAGGTGTAGACCACACCACTCATCACTCTCAACAGTGGGTCACCCCCGAGTTGGGACTAAACTCCACCCGGGTAAAGGGATTCCTAACCAGATTAACGACTCATGCACAACATGAAAGAATCTATCACAGGTGCCAACTCAAACTAACAACCTATAGTCCCTTATTCCCCACATGCCTGTCCCACCCTAGGAAGTGTGTCCCTTCTCTGATAAAGAGTCCTTTGGCTGCCCCTCTTCCTTTCCGGGCTTCAACAATAGGCTAGACATGAAGTCTCAGAGAACTGTAGCTGCAGTTCAACACCTTCAAGAAATCAATTCCCAAAAATTCTCTCGCCCAGAGAGAAATCGGTCACGAGCTTGACAAACTGCCTCTTTAATATCCCACGGGCTTGACAACCCGCTTCTTTAGTCCAGTTCCCAAGATAACCAACTACACGAATATAAAAAGGCTATGGATACAGTTCAGGTACAGTGACAGGAAATATTGAGGATAGCTGACTCAGTGAGTGAGTGATCATCGAACACTGGTTGAATGATGGATAACATGATGGGATGAATGATGGTAAGAATGATGGGAAATGAACTGAGTCCAAAAAATATGTATGGATGTCCCCAACTTGACACTTGTCATGTTGGGAGCTACTTTGGCCCACTTGTCCCCAACTTTGGAACTTAGGATAAAATAATTATCCATACTTTATGATTAAAGAAATATTAATATAATATTCCTTTTTGGTTTAAGCTCCCTAGCTTAGCCCTTTTCCTTAACTTTTAGACCCCTCCCTTTCCCTAACCAGTGGAGTTTAGTCCCCCATCTCTTTATCATGATCGGTTTGCATGCACGATAAAAGAGATATAGCAATATTATACCATAAACATAACCATGACACACAGTTATGGTTATTATATATATATATATATATATATATATATATAATAACTATATCTACAACATATTATATACTAATTATTATACTATATATAATAGTATAAAATTTAGGGCATAAATAAGGGGAGGGGATTGTAATATCCCTAGGCTGAACCCAATTGTAATGTAAATGAAAATGTACTTAAGTTGGTGAGTTTTTTTATATCATTTTGTATGCACATTTCATGGTATAGTGCACAATTGTACTACGTAGTAAAATGATGAAGTGTGCACATTCTTGGATACCACGCGCAACAACTTGAGTGCGCGTGATATTGAGGCCAGGGAGCCTTTGTGTATATCTTGTGTTTTATAGGCTGGTGAGATAGTTATTATAATCTAGGGTGCTTATGTTTGGATTAGGCTAGAGATCCTAGATGTTAAAGGCCAGTGCACCTATTTTTGTATATATGTCTCATCATTAATATATAATACATTGTTGTGCGCAAACCGACCATGATAAAAGTGACGAGAGACTAAACGCCACTGGTTAGGGAAAGGAAAAGGAATAAGCTAGGGAGATTAAGCCGAAAAATAATATTATATTAATATTTCTTTAATCATAAAGTATGGATAATTATTTTATCCTAAGTTCCAAAGTTGGGGACAAGTGGGCCAAAGTAGCTCCCAACATGACAAGTGTTAAGTTGGGGACATGCATCCATATTGTTGGGACTTATCTCATTTTCCCATCTTTTCCATCATTCCTTCCGACATTCAACCATGATTCCATGACCATTTCACTCACATAGTCAGCTATCCTCCATACATCCTGTCACTGTACCTAAACTCGTATCCATAGCCATACCTATTTGTGCAGTTGGTTAGTTTAGGAGTTGGGCTGAAGAAGAGGGTTGTCAGGCCTGTGGGATATTGAAGGGGTGGGTTGTCAGGCCCGTGAGATATTGAAGAGGTAGGTTGTCATGCCCATGAGCAATTCCTCTCTAGGTGAGATAATTGTTGGGAATTTATTTCCTGAAGGTTCTAAACTACAACTACATGACTATGAGACTTCATGTCCGGCCTGTTGCTGAAGACCAAAAAGGGATTGGGGCAGCCGAAGGATTGTTGAGCAGAGAAGGGGCACACTTCTTGGGCTGGGACAGGTATGTGGGAAATGAGGGACTGCAGGCTGTTAGTTGAGTGAGCACCTATGAAAAAGTATTTCATGTTGTCTATGAACCATTAGTCTGGTTAGGAATCCCTTTACTCGAGTAGAGTTTAGTCCCAGCTCAGGGGTGAACCACTGCTGAGAGTGATGAGCAGTGTGGTCTAAGGCTGGGAGGTTCATGGAAGGTATGCATATAGTTGGTGACATTCTTACCAATATAAGTGTCAATTGTGTGTTAAATTTACATGATGGATTATTATTTACGTGTTTAGTTTTACGGGTTTATCCTATGTGTGCTTATAAGTGTCTATATATTTATGGATATTTCTTGTATATGCTGCGTGTATACGCTTATTGTTATTTCAGTGTAAATCCATGCATTTACAGATGTATTTGTATGTTCACATTATATATATATATATATATATATATATATATATATATATATATATATATATATATATATATATATATATATATATATATATATATATNATATTTATGGATATTTCTTGTATATGCTGCGTGTATACGCTTATTGTTATTTCAGTGTAAATCCATGCATTTACAGATGTATTTGTATGTTCACATTTTATATATATATATATATATATATATATATATATATCCACAAGAGTTATGTGTGTATATGTTTTAATTGCATGTAGTTCGAAAAAATTGTGGCATAGCTCAGTTGGATGTTGGGTATGTTACAATATGTTCCGCAGAGAGAACGTAAGAGTTCTCTGTAATGTCCCCGACCATCTATGTTGGGCCATGCTACATGAGATAACTCGTATGTTCTCTCTGTGGAACATATTGTAACATACTCAACATCCAACTGAGCTATGCCACATAAATGTTTTGAACTGCATGCAATTAAAACATTTACACATAGAAATCTTGCATATATATATATATATATATATATAATTTAAACATACAAATACATCTGTAAATGCATGGATTCACAATAAAAGAACAATAAACGCATACCTGCATCATATACAGGAAATACCCATAAAAATACAGACAGTTATAACCACACATAGGATAAACCCATAAAACTAAACACGTAAATAATAATGCAACATGTAAATTTAACACACAATTGACACTTATCTTGGTAAGAATGTCACCAACTTTATGCATACCTTCCATGAACCTCCCAGCCTTAGACCACACTACTCATCACTCTCAACAGTGGGTCACCCCTGAGCTGGGACTAAACTCCACCCGGGTAAATCGATTACTAACCAGGCTAATGGCTCATGGAAAACAGGAAAGAATCTGTCACAGGTGCCAACTCAAACTAACAACCTACAGTCCCTCATTCCCCACATGCCTATCCCATGTGAAAAAGTGTGCCCCTTCTCTGCTCAACAGTCCTTCAACTGCCCCACTTCCTTTCTGGGCTTCAGCAACAGGTCGGACATGAAGTCTCAGAGCACTGTAGCTACAATTCAACACCTTTAGGAAATCAATTCCCAACAATTATCTCACCAAGAGAGAAATTGCTCATGGGCATGACAACCCACCTCTTCAATATCCCATGGGCCTGACAACGTGCTTCTTCAGTCCAACTCCTCAGCTAACCAACTACACAAACAAGTATGGATATGGATACGAGTTCATGTATAGTGACAGGAAGTATGGAGGATAGCTGACTACGTGAGTGAAATGGTCATGATATCATGGTTGAATGTTGGAAGGAATGATGGAAAATATGGGAAAATGAAATAAGTCCGAACAATATGTATGCATGTCCCCAACTTTGGAAGTTAGGATAAAATAATTATCAATACTTTATGATTAAAGAAATATTAATATAATATTCCTTTTTGGCTTAAGCTCCATATCTCAGTCCTTTTCCTTAAATTTTAGGCCCCTCCCTTTCCCTAACCAGTGGATTTTAGTCCCCCATCTCTTTTATCGTGGTCGGTCTATGTGAAACAATGTATTTTATATTAATGAATAGACATATATACAAAAATAGGCGCACTGGCCTTTAACATCTAGGGTCTCTGGCCTAATCGAAACATAAGCACCCTATCTTATAATAACTAGCTCACCGGCCTATAAAGCACAACATATACACAAAGGCTCCCTGGCCTCAATATATCACGCACTCAATTTGTTGTGTGCGTTATCCAGGAATGTGCACACTTCATCATTTTACTGTGCAGTACAAGCACACACTATGCCATGAAATGTGCATACCAAATGATATCAAACAACTCACAAGCTTAAGTACATTTTCTTTTACATTACAATTGGGTTCAGCTTGGGCCTAGCAACCCGCCTCTTCAATATCCTAGGGCCTAACAACCCACTTCTTCAGTCCAGCTCCTCAGCTAACCAACTACACAAACAGGTATGGCTATGGATACGAGTTCAGGTATAGTGACAAGAAGTATGGAGGATAGATGACTATGTGAGTGAATTGGTCATGGAATCATGGTTGAATGCTGGAAGGAATGATGGAAAAGATGGGAAAATGAACTAAGTCCCAACAATATGTATGCATGTCCCCAACCTTACACTTGTCATGTTGGGAGCTACCTTGGCCCACTTGTCCCCAACTTTGGAACTTAGGATAAAATAATTATCCATACTTTATGATTAAAGAAATATTGATATAATATTCCTTTTTGGATTAATCTCCCTAGATTAGCCCTTTTCCTTAAATTTTAGGGCCCTCCCTTTCCTTAACCAGTGGATTTTATTCCCCCATCTCTTTTATCGTGGTCAGTCTGCATGCAATGATGTATTTTATATTAATGATGAGACATATATAAAAAAATAGGCACACTAGAATTTAACATCTAGGCTCTCCAGCCTAATCCGAACATAAGCACCCTATCTTATAATAACTATCTCACGAGCCTATAAAACGCATCATATACACAAAGGCTCCCTAGCCTCAATATCGTGCACACTCAAGTTGTTGCACATGGTATTTAGGAATGTGCACACTTCATCATTTTACTGCGCAATACAAGCATGCACTATGCCATGAAATGTGCATACAAAATGATATCAAACAACTCACCAGCTTAAATACATTTCCATTTACATTACACTTGGATTTGGCCTAGGGATATTACACTCTGACTTATAAGGTTTTCTAAGTGTTCACAGGTATTGACCTTTTCTCCTCCTACGAGTCCTGATGACTTTGGGTCTCATTTGTGTTTCTGAAATCGTTATATCTCCTGATCTTTGGCAATGAAGTTAACCTCGGCCTTGGCGCACACTTCCACTCTACATGCAACTCTGCGTTATTCCTCCTGACCTTGATTCCTTTTGCAAACTCATGGATTATAAGGAATCATGTGCACACTCATTGCTTCCTTCATGATAACCTCTAGCTATGTGGAAACTCCAACTCTCTGCCCTGTGCTCATCCTCTTGAGCTTGTAGACAAAAAATTCTCATGGTACTGTCATTCCCGATGCTATCATTGCTTCTTTCCTGTTTGTCGTCATTGCTGCCAATATGCCATCGTCGTTGTTGTTCTTTCCATCAATGACAAGCACACTATGCCTGTAAGCATGCCAACAATCTCCCCCCTTGGCATTGATGGCAACCCTAAAGGACTGCACTATTCTACTTAGACCTCCAATTGTAACATCCAGACCACACCTTTTCTCCCCCTTTGACATCAATGTCAAATAAAACATGTTCCCCATAGTTGTTGTAGTACTTTTTGGAGGTATCATATATTCAACCAACACAACCTCCCCCTGATAGGATGGACTCTCTTAGGTGAGAGAAGAGATGACACCCAAATTTTGACAGAGATATCCAAATGTTGTCTTGGCTAGGGGTTTAGTAAAGATGTTTGCAATTTGTTCCATGGTTGGAATGTAATGAGCCTGAACAATATTATTGGTGACCTTCTCTCTTAGAAAATGGTATTTTATGGGGATGAGCTTGGTCTTGGAATGAAATAATGTATTCTTGGACGTGTTCATCTTCAGCTTCAGTTGTGTCCTCTATAGTAGTCTCAATATTGGTCACTTCTCTTACTGACACTCCTTCATCAACCTTTAAATCAATGCAATCAACTAATTTATACAATCATTTATTAAAGCATATATATCCTTTACCATTGGTAGCATATCCTAAGAAGATGATTTCATTAGCCCTGCCATCATACTCGCCTCTCAACTACTCCATTTTGTTGTGGAGTTCTTGGGATTGTGTATTCTCTCCTAATCCCATGTTTATCATAGAATTCCTTTAAATCACATGACATAAATTCTCCTCCTTTGTCTGATCTTACTGCCTTTAACACGTTGCCTATTTTATTCTCAATTAAATCTTTAAATATTTTAAATTTCTCAAATGCTTCAGTTTTTCCTTTGAGACAAGCAACCCAAGTGAGTTTGGAGTAATCATTAATGACCAACATGAATTTTTTTCCTTCCATGTGCCTTCCTGTCTTGATGGTCCACATAAATCCATATGAACTAATTGGAGTGGTTTCTCTGTTGAAGTAGATCTCTTTCAATTTAAACCGTGTCTTGGTTAGCTTTCCTACTTAGCAGGGTTTACACACATAATCTTGTGGCTTTTATAATTTTGGAAGATCTTTTACTGCCTACAGATTTTTGATCTTGATTATGTGGTCAAAGTTTAAATGTCTAGATATCCTATGCCATAACCATCTTTCATCATGTTTTTTTAGATGAAACTCTTCTCTATCTTCTTTCAACACACATGCATTATTATATGTCCTTATGCCTTTATCCACCACTTGTCCTGAGTTTACATTATTTACCTTACAATCTTTGGAAGTGAACACCTCTTCATAACCTCTATCACTCATTTGACTTATACTGAGCAAATTATGTTTCAGACCATCTACAAGCAGAATATACTGGGCATCTCCTTTGCCATTATTCAAACTCACCATCCCTTTACCCTTGATTTTACCTGGTTCATCATTTCCAAAGGTCACATTTCTTGTTTTTCTTTTACTTATAGAAAAAAGATTATCCTTGTCTCCATTCATGTTCTTGGAACATCCACTATCTATATTCCAGGGGTCCTTTTCTTTTTGAGATGAAAGTACTAGACCACATTTTTCACTATATTTCTTTTTCCATGTGCTGGTATTTCTAGCTAAGAGCTTTATCCTTGGATCTTCTTTGTAATTCTTCAAACGACAGTTTTCAACTTTGTGGGTGAAGTTATGACAATTATAAAATTTGAGCTCATCGTTCAATAGGTCAAAGAGATTGGTGCAATGTTTCCTACTCATTGGTTGTTTAATTCTATGTTGAAAATATTGTTTATTTCTTGACCTCCTCAGTTGCATGTCTCTAAACATAATTTGACAATTTGCAATCTTATGACCAAAATTAGAGCAGTAAAAATAGTAACCATGGAAGAAATTTTGATACTTGAAGGATGGCCTTCTTCTTGGCATTTTCTGCTCCATCTTATGATATATTTGGTTTTTATTAGGGATCATCTTGTCTATATTATCTTTTGGTGACATAGTACTCACATGGTCTGATTTTCTGCTGACTTGGAACTTGATCATCTATACTGGCTCTTTGCTTTCTGGTTATTTTTTGTTTGAACCACTTACATAACCTAAACCAGTCTTCAACAAAGGAGATCTTGGTTTTCTTAGAATGTTGTTTAGTCTTTCCAAGGCTTTAATGCTTGGAATATTTTGGACATACAATGATTTAAACTTCTCCATATCTTTTCTGTTTTTTACTACCTCTTCTTCCAAGGCTTCACATCTTGCCTTATTCTTTGATAACTGTTTTTTCAGAATGTCCTCTATTTTCTTTTTCTCTTCTAATTCCACTTTTAGTAGGGAAACGTCTTCATTAGGTTGTTTATTGTATTTCTTGAACTATATCAACAATTGTTTTTTCTTTTTCTTCTTAAATCCGAGTCTACAAATTTCTTCTAGGGCACTGATTAGTTCTCCTTCCAAGTCAACCACAACTTCTTCATCATTAACATCACTTCATGTGATTTTATTATCATAATCCTCTTTGGCCATAATCATAAATTCATTAACCTTATCTTCACAACAAGAGTCACTATCTATGTTTCCTGAAGAGTCATCATTGTTTACACATAAACTTTTCCTTTTGTCAAATCTCTTGGATTTGTACTTCTCTTCACCTTCAGAGTTCTGGTCCTTCTTCTTGTGTGGACAATTAAATGCAAAGTGACCTATCTTCATTTCATATGCAGTCAATGTTCCTAGAAGTTCATCAAAAGGTAGAACTTTTAGAACATTAAGTTCCTCCATAGCAGAGACCTTTGGGTTGAACCTATCTGGTAGAGATCTCAAAATTTTCTGAACTAAAGAGGCTTCCTCAATTTTTTCACCAAGCCCTTTCATTGCATTTACTATTTTTTCAATTCTCAGAAAGTACTTCTCAACAGTTTCATCGTCTTTCATATTTAGTTGTTGAAACTATAATCTGTAGGTTTGAAGCTTGGCATCCATTACCTTCTCATTAAATTCATAACTGGTAATGAGTTTGTCCCACATTTCTTTGGCATATTCTAAGTGCATAACTTTTACAAATTCTTTTTCTGCAAGCCCACTCAGAATAGCATTCATAGCCTTAATGTTGAAGCTGAATTCTATCTTTTCATCCTTAGAAGCTAGTACCCGGGAAGAGCACATATCACATCTCATGTAGGTTTTAGAGACTCTAAAAAATCATAATCTACTAGATAAACTTAAGAAATGTAAGTTTTCTCAACAATCATTGGTGTATTTGGGGTACGCAATCAGTCGAGGGGAACTCAATATAGATCCTACGAATATGGAGGCCATCCTTAAGTGACTAGTTCCTACTAATGTCACTAAAGTTAGGAACTTTGTTGGGTTAGCGCAATACCTATGAAATTTTATAGCATTCTTTTTAGTGGTAGTCTTGCCACTCCATGCAATAACAACCACTAGTAAGATTTTTCAATGGGGAAAGAATCAACATAAATATTTTGAAGAGTTGAAATGGAAGATCAATCAAGCACTAGTTCTTTCATTGTAGAAGCCTTTTGAAGTGAACATGGATGAAAATGGATATGATATGGGAGAAATGTTTATGTAGGGAGGTAAGTTGGTATGCTATCATTCTGAAATGTTTCATGGGGGAGTCTTGAACTACCTGTTAGTGCTCAAAATGTATTGGTAAAATTTTCAGTGCCATCATCAGATCGAGGTTAGATTTGCCCATTTCCCTAGGCTTTAGCCAATTTTGTAACTTTCAATTCTCCCATTGAGATTTGACAAGTTTCTATTTGATCTCCTTTTTCCTAGAAACCCTGTGATCCTTGGATTATGACCTGCATTCCTAAAATAATAAATTGTCATTTTTCCTAAGATCCTTAGTTTTTATACATTCCTATATCTTTAAATAAATAAATAAAATATACCTTTTGTTATTATACATTTTTACAAAGGGTGGTGTGTGCTCAAGTGTCCTAAGTATACTTCCTAATTAGTGTCTAACCAAATCTAAGCGCATATACCAAATTCCCCAAGCCATACTTCATTATCCAACTATTTAATACACAACACAAAGCCCAACGGACAAGCGCCAAGCCCAAGAGTTCTTTATGCACAAAGTGTTGACTTATGTTGAAAGAGATTGTTTATATTGACACTCAAAGTGCATTATTTCCCGATTCATGTGGGATTATTCCCATTGAGTAAAATAAAAGAAAAAACACATAGTTTTTAAAAAAACCATTATATCAGCGATCACAATGTATTGATAGGTGTTGAGTTGTCAACCAAATTATCAGCCTTGGAATTGACAATTGTAAGGTTTGAAGGTTACATGGTTCATATATGATGTCGACCATGGTTCTAATCCTTCTAGTCATAGTGCCATAGAGCACATGTGTCGCGATCCCAAGTTTAATTCACCATTGGGTAGGAAAGAAAGAAGATATAAATACTTCTCATGGTCGGTCCTTACATCAACCTCATGCCAGTGTTGCTTATTGTATGAAGAACGTGTTGCTTGTTGTCAAGGTGAATAACTACCCTCCACACCCATGCGCATAGAGAAGGAAGACAGTCACATCAATCATGACTTTGACTTCTCAGCTGCGAGATGTTGATTTAGGGTGCAGATGTTAACAAGTTTATGTTAAGGTCCTAACCCGCACATAGGTAGATCAATGTATTCGGATGTAATAAAGGTCAATATTAATAAGACCTTTCAATAAAATAGAATAAGGCGGATGTAAGAAGACCTAATAGGAGCTTCCGCTTCTAGAAGGATCTTCCTCTAGATGCTTCTCTTAATAGACATATTTAGTATAAATAAGGGTCGAGGGTATGAAAACCCTAGATTGGAGATTATTGTAACAGAGCGCTGCTCGACTAGAGGTTGTCCCCTCGAAGAGGCCTGTGAACATTGCTATCTGATTCAAAGTGTTATTTCTGTTGCTATTTCGTATATCATTTCTGTGTATTGTGAAGATTATGCTGGATATTTTACTGTTATTCTGTCATTTCTAGCATTTCAT
>ML777683.1:2491253-2509928 GCA_009831015.1 Picea engelmannii | reverse complement strand
GGAATTCGTCAACAAGTGTTTGGAAACCTATCTGAGGTGCTTTGCATCTGAAAAACAACACCAGTGGGATCAATGGTTACCCCTCGCCGAATGGTGGTACAACACTACATACCATACAACCACTCGCATGACTCCTTTTGAAGAAGTGTATGGACAGAAGCCCCCGTCAGTTCTCTCATACTTACCGGGTACCTCGAAGGTCCAGGCGGTTGACCAAACACTTACAGTCCGAGAGGATATCCTTTGTACCCTGAAAAAGAACTTGGTCATGGCCCAGAATAGAATGAAGTAGCAAGCAGATCAAGGTCGCTCGGAACGTCAATTTGTAGAAGGGGATCAGGTGTTTCTGCGACTGCAACCATATAAGCAAATGTCCCTCAAGGTCGAGCAGTGTCAGAAGCTAGCACCCAAATGTTATGGCCCTTACACAGTTCTAAAGCATGTGGGACAAGTCGCATATCAGTTATCTCTGCCCAGTCAGTCGAAGCTTCATCCTGTTTTTCATGTTTCATGCTTGAAGAAGGTGATTGGAACCAGGTGCCAAATTCAAACCAACCTTCCAGAGTTAGCTGAAGAAGGATCCATTTGGATACAACCAGAAGTAGTTTTGGACCAGCGGGAGCGTCGCCTGTGTCAGAGAACCATCAAGGAAGTGCTAGTACAGTGGAAAGATATGACTCCAGTTGATTCCACTTGGGAACCAACTACCATTCTGCAGCAGTTTCCACATCTCAAGCCTTGAGGACAAGGTTGTTTTTAAGGGGGCGGACATGTTAAGGTCCTAACCCGCACATAGGTAGATCAATGTATTCGAATGTAATAAAGGTCAATATTAATAAGACCTTTCAATAAAATAGAATAAGGTGGATGTAAGAAGACCTAATAGAAGNTTCCACTTCTAGAAGGATCTTCCTCTAGATGCTTCTCTTAATAGACATATTTAGTATAAATAATGGTCGAGGGTATGAAAACCCTAGCTTGGAGATTATTGTAATAGAACGTTGCTCGACTGGAGGTTGCCCCCTCGAAGAGGCCTATGAACATTGCTATCTGATTCAAAGTGCTATTTCTGTTTCTATTTCGTATATCATTTATGTGTATTGTGAAGATTATGCTAGATATTTTACTATTATTCTGTCATTTCTAGCATTTCATTTCTGTTCTGCATATTTTATATATCTGGTATCTTGCAGTTTATGTGTGGGTCTCCATGTCAGCATACAAAATCTATTGGAAAAATGAGAGGGGGGGGGGGTGAATCAATTGTTACTGTTCTTAAACAATTATTCCCATTTAAAAATCGTTACAGAACACTGAATGATAATCACCATAATACAGAGAAGTAAGAAATAGAATATTCAACATCAATCACACACATGAAATATACTGGGACAGATATTCCTGAGGAAACCCATAAAGGGAGAAAACCTCTTCTTATTGATATGATAAGTAGTCTTTATTTTCTGTACATTATCATTCTTATGAGCACAAACTACTTTTGAAGCTACCACATCTATTTTACAAGAAGCAACTTACTAAGAGCACCAACTCTCTGGTTTCTCTAGAACCCACTAGAAGGAAGCACCAACTCCCTGAGTGTTCCAACACCAAATGGATGGAAGCATCAACGTCCAATCACACAGGCACCAACCTATATAACATAGAACAATGGTTCTCCCTTGCACCACCCTATCACCTTGGTTTTTTTGGCTGCAGCTAGATGGAAGATACAATCCATGTGTTCCAGCATCCACTTGAAACTCTGAGGACAACAATCCTCCCTAGCACCTCCCTACCACCCTAAGATATAAATCTTTGTTATTGAAATTTATGCAGTGATATATTATTTAACAATGGTTTACCAATCTTATCATTGTTCTTCTACGTTGTTGTGCTCTGCCTGCATTAGTGTCTTCCTACTCGCATATTCTTGTGCTTTCTGTTCTTCTTCTCTATCTCTGCATGTGCACCTAGGATTTCTCTTCCTTTCTCATATATGTATCTTTGTTATATCTTTTTCTTTTGTGTCTTATTCTTTGTGCACCATTTCCATTATATGCACTACGCCTCTTCTATGCACTTCAGCTGTTGCGCACAACATGCTTCTACCTGCATGAATAAATATCAAAAGAAGCAACCATCTCTTCTTTGTTCTACGTATATTTATCATGCCAAGTCCTCTGCCAGATCATACACACAACTCTTCGTCCTCTCTGGCGATTATGTAGAGTTTTTTCTTCATCAATGGTCGTTATACTGAGATTCTTTGGCTTCTCTGGAAGTTATAGTCTTCGACACTTTTCCATCTATCAATTGTATCTATGATGAGTCTTCATTCAATTGGAAGTTACAGTCTTCGACACTTTTCCATCTGTTAATTGTCTCTATGATGAGTCTTTATTCCATTAGCATTTACCTCGAGACTCTTTAGCTCCTTTGGCGATCACCCTGAAGCTCTTCGAATTGTCTGGCAGATATAATCACTATGTTTCAGCAGTTACAGAGAGAACCTCCACGCGCTCATCCCTTTGATGCCTTTTCCCTTCCTAAGAAAACTTCACAGTGGGCGCTATATTTTCTTGCTAATCCCCTTCCTTTCACGTGACCATCGACGGTGACCATATGCCTATCCAAACGACATTTCCTGACTTGCGACTTTGGGAATCTTGGTATGAGACATCTTGATTCTCCCAACTCTCGATCTCCGAAGTGGAGCTTAGTGATGCTAGCTCCTTTCTTGATATGAAATTGGGTGATGAAATCATGTGACCATGTGATTGTGGACATGCACAAAGGTGGTGTAAAATGAGCTATGTTTTGCCCTGCAATTTACCTCAAGCCTCCATGTGTAATTTCTCCAAAACTGTGGTTTCAATTGTGGCCCACCCTCAACTCATTAATGTTCGCACACCTTCAATCCATGCAATGCGATGGGACCGTCGATCTCATGATCTTGAGGATGCTCCTAAAATGAGAATTCTGATCTATCCTTTCAAGTTCTGTAGATCAACGACTGTGATTTATTTCGTGATTCGGGCTTTGGGAGTTTCAACTCTCAAACCCTTCTTTCCTCTGTATGTCAATTTTCCGTAGTTGAAAATCGACGGACGCATGTCCCTCTCAGATTAATGGTCGAGATATACTTTGGTTCTACGGACTTCAAATATTTCAAATCTAAATTTTAACTTTATCTCTATCACCTTTTTTCTGGAGTTGACAATCCAATGACACGTTTCCCTCTCAGATCAATGGTCGAGATCTCCTTCGGGTATTCGATGTTCGAGACTTTAGGCTAATCACTGGTGGTAAAACTCCTGAAGTAAAAATTCCGCAATGACGTAATTTTCTTATGTGACTTGATGATGTGTCACGAGCTGAGTAGCTGCTGCATGTCACTTAGATTCGTGATTTGCACATACCTGAAATGTTGATTCAACTTGACACTTGCCATTATTTGATTGTTCCATGTGTCCTTGATGACGTAGTCTTGCTGATCTGGATCTCCTCATGTAGCACATGTTCTTATCTTGGATCTAACACTTGTCTTGACTTCCATAATGTATCTTAGATTGATGGCTGAGAGAAACTTCGAACTTTCATCCTTCGAGACTTCGAGACTTTTCATTTCCTTCCCAACCACAAACTCCCGAAGTGATTCTCTCTGGAGTTGTGGATTGTGTGCCACCTGTCAGTATTAATGATGGACAGTCCCTACTTACTTAGGGACTTTGGGACTTTGACAAGTTCTCTCTCCTACACTCATCCAAAGACTTAACCTTCATGCATTTATCCCTGGATAAAATGGCTATTGATCCTCGGGGCTCAGATCCAGCAGATCAAATCGATACTTCTCCTCTGTTCTTCCTCTGGTCATTGGATGTTGATCTAATGGTCATCATATTTTCTCTAGATCTGATGGTCCTTATTCATTTCCTATTTCAGGCTTCGGGTAATTCAACTTTCAAGCTGCCAATTCTTTTGAAGTGAGATTCCCCAAATAGTAACCTACTCGCAACTTTTGACTTGAACAAAAAGTTGTTCGTTGATAATTTTCTTAGATCGATGGCTCGATATATCTATGATGCTACTCTTCTAGCTTATCTTTTCCTTCCACTTAGAATGATCCAACGACTGACGAATATTTGGATAATCTAATTCTCAATCATTTTTCCTTGCTTATCTTATCCTTCCATTAATTCAATTTGTTGGTTGTTGGTCCTATGGATCGGTGATCCAATAGCCACTGTCTCTCTTCCTCCTGAGCTTCTGACCTCTCTAACTTGGAAGGTTTTCTAACTGTTCACAGGTCTCGACCTTTTCTCCTCATGCGAGTCCTGATGACTTTGGGTTTCATATGAATTTATGAAAATGCTATCTCTTCTGATCTTTGGAAATGAAGTTAACCTTGGCCCTAGTGCACACTTGCTCTCTGTGTGCAACTTTGCGATATTCCTCCTGATCTTGATTCCTTCTGCAAACTCACAGATTCTAAGGAATATTCCGCACGCTCTTTACTGCCTTCATGATAAGCTCTGGCTATCTAGAAAATCCAACTCTTTTCCCTGTGCTTGTCCTCCTGAGCTTGTAGACAACAATTTCTCATGGTCTCATCATTCCCGATGCTATCATTTTTTCTTTCCTATTTGTTGTCATTGTTGTGAATATTCCATCGTCATTGTTGTTCTTTCCATCAATGACATGCACACTATGCCTATAAACATGCCAACAAAATTTGCCTTTGAGGATCATTTGGAGGTTGATTCATCGCCTCTATGTGCCTAATTTTATCACAAATGGTGTGAATGTTTCTTTGAGACAGTTGGTAGAATTTGGGTTGTTTCATGGAGATCCACATCCCGGTAACATTTTTGAAATGCGTGATGGATGTATTGCATATGTAGACTTTGGAAATGTTGTGGTGCTTAGTCAGCCAAACAAATAAATCCTTATCAATGCAGTGGTACATGATGTGAATGATAACTATGTAGAGATGGAAAATGATTTTACAAGAATGGGATTCCTTGCTCCTGGCACTGATATAACTCCTATCATTCCAACATTAGAAGAAATATAGTAGAACTCAGTTGGTAAAGGAAAGTGTTGATTTTAAATTTTAGAAGTGTCACTGAGAAATTCAACAAACTTGTGTACCAGTATCTAATTCGTATTCCTGAAAGATTTTCTCTCGTTATTTGAGCATTGTTGACTCAAGAAGGAATTTGTTTCACTCTTCAAACATACTTCAAGTTTCTTAAGGTAGATTACCCATATGTGGTGAAACGTCCCTTTACAGACCCAGATCCATCATTACGAGAACACCTCATTCAGGTGCTTTTTAAATATGGAGATATAGATTATGAAGTTGTAGTAAAGTTTGCTTAGGGATTCAATGTAGAAAACCTTTCAAATGTTTTATACATAAGCAAAACAACAACTTTTCAAAGCTTGGGAATTCATGCAAGTGGAAGAAATATACATGCTATAAGATCTTTACGACTGTGTCATAAGAACCTTTATGTATTATATCTATACACATACATGCAGTTCCTGTAAATTCTCTTTATAATCTGCAAAAGCCTTGGAAAAATGAAGTAGGACAGTTATATGACCTTAAGAAGAAGTTTGAACCTAGTCTACCTGGCCATCATGATATTGAATCAACAATATATTTTGGACAATGAATACCTTGATGCATTAAGGACTAAAATCAGTCCTAGCTTGGTATCAAAATGTAACAAAGAAGTTCATCCATTGTATACCTCAAGTTGTGAACTTTGGCAGTATCAAGTGAGTTGTAATGATTGAATGGGGTATGTAGTTGCAGTTAAGAGGAAATTTAAGAGGAATATGTCTATTGTTTTAAATGAGGACTTGGATTATTCATCATCTAGGGTCATATATAACTTAGGGAACATTAGAGTTACAATGAATAATGATACTTCACAGAGGGATATATTGGAAAATGCAGGAATACAAATATTATACAAGGAGGTCTTACATAAGAAAGAAGCAGTCAGTAAGAGTCTGAAAACAAAGTGGATAATCCAAATACAGTATTCATACTCCAGACATATCATTCACCTGAGGTTAATATAAAAAATATTGATGAGAAATTGATGAAGATAACCAATAGATAGCTATAGGACAAAGAGGCCAATGACCATAGCATGGAAACTTAAGAAGACATAGAAATGTGTTACAACAGTCAACAATAGTAGCAAAGTACAAAGGATTAAGCAGAGCGAACCTTCCAGAATGTTTTTGTATGAAAAAGAGACAAATACAGTTTACACAGGAATTTCTCATCGCAAAGCTTCCTTTCACAGTGTCATGCACTATCAACTTCCTATAGATGCCCAGTTACTTCAAATTTGGTCAAAATTCAATTTTGACTTAGCTGGAGAATTTTTTGGGATAAGATGGTGATTTGTTATTTAATAATTTATTTTAATTTATCAGTAAATGAAGGTGAAATTCGATTGAGGTATCCTAATCTAAGTAAAAAGGGATTCCTAATAAATAGAGACATGTCATTTTTTGTTGTAAAACCTGGTAGATTTATATTAGTTTAGATCCTATAAACTTTGAAAGGAGTTAGGATATCTCTCTCTCTCTCTCTCTCTCTCTCTCTATATATATATATATATATATATATATATATATAAGGGGGTTCAGTCTTCGAGACTGGGAGGTCAGACTTTGAAGACCAAGAAAAGCTTTTTGTACTAAGACTCCTTGAATGCATAATTGGAATGTAAGCACTTCTCTCTGTGTTTGATCAGATTTCTTTTCACATATCTCTTTATGTACTTGTGAATGAATTAATGTTCATTGTTCTTTTGTTTATTCATTGACTAAAAGAAATCTTCCTTTCGTAGCATTGATAGACAAGATCACAAGTATTTTTCCTTTTTATAATCAACCTTTCATATGTATTTTTAATATATATGAGCCTATTGATATGATAACCATTCTTCATGCATATCAGTTCTTTAAACCATCTGATCAGTACTCTAGAGGGCCTTATCTATCCAAGTGTAATCATATGTGTCTTGGAGGAATGAGTTTTTGGCATTCAATCAATTTGACCTACCTTTCATTTTCCTTTATTCAAATCATTTTGCTAAGCTACCAAGCTTTCTCCCTTCATAGTCAAGGAGTGACTCTTGGAGTGTTAACAATACCCTATGTATGAGAAGGAACTCTATGACCTAGTTCAAGCTATTAAGAAGTGGAATCATTGTATGATGGGAAAGGAAACCACACTAATCACCATACATTGTAGTATTTGTAGGCCCAGAGTAAGATTCAACATACCAAACATTACAAGTGGATGGGGTTTTTGTAGAAGTTTCATATAGTCATCAAATATAAGAAGGGAAACAATAATAATTTGGTAGACATGCTTTCAAGGCCACCCACATCCAATATTACAACTTTCATAACTCTTATGCACATGGAACATTTTATCCATGATGCATATAAATATCCATACACAAAAGATGAGGACTTTAAATAGGTGTTTTAGCAGCTATAGGGCTAAATTCGTGTAGAAGAAGGTGACATTAAGGCTTACTATCATCTCTATAATGGGTTTCTCTACAAGATAGACATGCTCTATGTCCCTAAAGATGAAATATTGAAACTTATCAAAGAGGCTTTGTTATAACCCTAATTTGCACCAGGCATGCATACCTGGCATCAAGCCATCTCACTTGCCACTTTTTCCAAGCCACCATTGAACAAATCTTCTAAAAACCATCCTTTTAAAGATGTATATGCCCTACACCACTCCTTCTTGCGTGTATACGCTAGCTGACCTATTACAACCCGCATATATTGACAAAAGCACAAAAAATAGAAAGTTGCAGATGGAATACATATTTCTGGGTAATTGCCTAAACTATTTGACCACCCATGGTTGGTCACTCAATCGGATAACTACCCTCTTTTAGCCTATAAAAGAAGAGGTAGGGGTCCCATTTGAAACGAGAAAAATAAGAGCAAAGAAACTCTACCCTTTGTTTTGTATTCCACTTGCCCTAATCTTTTGCAACCATTTTGTGAGAAATGAAGAGGAGAAGGATATGTGGAAGAACTTGGTGCATAGTTGAAGAGGATCCTAGGACTAGGTTCGAGGAGAAGTATCTGATCTCACCATTGTAAGTGACTTTTCTGAGGTTAATAAAAATAATTACTTTTCCCGTCTCGCCATATGAGGTGTTCAAATATTCAGTTTTGATTGATATTTTATTAGAACATCTAATGCACTAATTCATATATAAGATGCATGTTCATAGTTCTTTGTTTGTCTATTTGTGAATGAAGGTTGGATTTGGGAGGAGACTTGCATTCGAGGAGCCATCAAATGTAAAAGGATCGACACCAAACACAGAGTTTAAGGAAGAGTTATTGAATCCTTTTATCCTTGTGTTTTATGCATGAATGTGGGGTCTATGCCAGGATAATAGTAAAAAGTAGGAGACTTTAGACGGTTATTTCTACATGCATTATAGAACCCTTAGTGCTATTCCGTAGGGGGTTTTCCCACCCACATCAGAATTTGTGAACGTACTGGGGAAGATCTCTAGGGTTTTTTGGGGATACTTTTTAGGTGTTTTTATATTGGTTTGATTACCTTTTTTTGAGTTTATGCAAGAGTCTGAGTTTGTAGGGATTCTGGTCTTCCATACCAGTACTCCCTGATTTAATTGCTTGATTGTTTTTTTCCTTTTTAGGAAGTTACAGAGGTGTACGTAACTCGCAGTGAGCCTACAGGCATACATACGCGCCCTATATTTCGACAACCCATGTACATACGCTGGCTGCTGAAGTGTCAGTAGCATACATGAGTTCATAAAATATTTTTTTAAAAAGGAGAGGCAATCATCCTATTCCTTGTTATAAGTGATCCTTCTAAGGGGTTTTATTGATATAGTCCCGGTCTCTGTTGTTGCAGTCTGTAGCCTAGGTATAAACTTAGATTAGCTTTGCTTTATCAAAATTCTCCTTGCATTTTCTTTATCAAAGTAAGATTCCGTGTCTTTAAGGGATTCTGGTTTTCAATACCAGTACTCCATGCCTAATTTGTTGGATTGTTATTTTTCATTTTTGAGAAGTTACAGAGGTGTACACGGCCTGCAGTGAGCTTGCAAGTGTACATACATGCCCTACCTTTGGACAGCTAGCGTACATACATTGGTTTTTGAAGTGTTAGTAGTGTGCCTATGTTGAGAATTTGTTTTTTGAAAGAAAGGGGTAGTCATCCTTTTCCCTGTCAGAAGATGTACTTCTCAGGGTTTGTTTTGATCCATTCATGGTCTCTGTTATAACAACCAATAGATTAGGTTTGACTTCAGTTTAGCTTTTCTTTTTCCAAAGATTTCTTGTGTTTTCTTTATACGGTTTGAGACAAGTCTGCGAGTCTTTTCCAATCAACCTTTTTGGGTTTGGTCAGTAATTCCTTGCAACTACAGGTGGGCCATAAGTCATTTCTTGGTTTTTTCTTGTCTTTATTTTTCCCCTTTTTTCTTCAGAAAAGAAGAAAAGAATACATTTTACAATTTCTTTTTTTGGAAGAATAATAATAAAAGTATAGATTTCACTTTCTTTGTTTGGTTAAGTAGTTGGTTGTTTGCATTAATAATCAGGAAAAAAAATGCTTTCATAAGTTCTTGGCTGATTGAATTAGGACATTATGTAGCTCATAATCAAGCGACAACTTGTTTTGAGTTTTTTGTTAAAAGATCTTAGAAAAAAAAGGTAGTTTGAAAAGTTGGTTAAAGAGTTTAAATGTGCAAATCTGAATTTGTCAAGAAGAAGTAATTTTGTTTACATATTTCTATTTGTTTTCTTCTTCGTCTCCCAAACACATCACTAGTTTCATTTCCACTTCCTTTGACTTAATACAAGCCACACAAATTAACGATTAATTAAAATCAACTAGACTTTATGTTTGTAGGGTCCATCAACTAGTCTAGGCTGGAGCCTTGATTTAGGATTGGAGAGGAAACTCTTCAAGGCTACAAAAACAAACATAAGAGTCTGTGCTAGGGAGTGCTAAAAATTCCAGTCTCGTGAAAGTTATCTGGGACCCCCCTCTAACACAGGGGATAAAAATGAGGTCGTGTGAGAAAATGTAGCGGAGATAACCCCTCCAAAGTTGGACCAAGCGTAGTGGGGAATGCATATAGAGGGTTTATCTTGGGATTATGTTGATCATATTTTCCACGGAGCTTCACAGGTCTCAAATCCATTCAAGGTCCTCAGTTTTATTTAGGAACACTTTCTTTCGATACCCTTGATAGTTTTTAGGCTTGATACCCTACTCATTACGGTCCACCTGAATGTCGACTCTACCCGCCTGGTGACTGTTTGGGCGCTGGCAACCTAGTTTCCTTTATTTTAGAGACTTACATAGGTGACTGCAGGGGTATACCACAGTACCTAAGACAAACATCGGGCCATGATTTGTAGAGTATACCCAGAGGGTGATTCCGTATTTGAGTTTCACTTGCACCGGTAAGTTTGTCTAGTGTTGGCTGGTGTAACTGTTCTTCCAACAAGCTAGTGATCTGCTTGTCTTATCTCATAGGGACTTTTTCTAGTGTGTGTTGGTTATTGAACGTTAATAGAAAGCTCTAATGTTTCATTTGTCTTCTCACACAGTGGAGGATTAGGATCTCCTCTGGTCATGAAGGCTTCTTGGCCTGTCACCAGTCAATCTGGAGCCACCCCCGCCACCGCTAAGGCGAAGACTAGACCAACAAGGGTCTTTTGAGGTGACTAGGTCACAGGAAAATATGCCCGACCCATCTCTAAGAGAAGAACATTCAATTTTGGAGGAACCAAGCATATCATACCTTGGAGTGCAAGCTCTTGGTCCATACGAACCTCTGATCACTTATCTATTAGCACCCATCATCGTACTGGTTTATCCTTACGAGCACTAGATAGTGTCACAAGAAGAAATGGAAACAAATGTTGTGACTTCTTCAGGGAATTCTCATATTCCCTCTATGGTCGTCACTACAGGGGGTGTTCCACCTCCTAACCAACTGTCGTCGGTCCAGACCACCATGGTCTCTACCACCTCTACCTCAGGCAATGGTTTGATTCTGTCTATCGTGGAAATCATTGATCCTTTCACCTAGAGTGCGACAGGCCCTATGTTCTCATATGGGATGCTTGGCTTCGATACTAACTCTATCCTTTCCTACTCCACTCTACAGACTTTAGGTCTGGGGGTAGGGAGCTCTAATGCTCCTCTGCAAGGATCCGTGGGGGGCACTTCAACTTCATATAATGCTTTCCCTTATGGAAGGGGTCATATACCTCCTTTGTCCCCTTCACTCAGTGGTGCTCACCAACATCTCTCTGGGCCAAACATAAACTTTATCTTGTTTGGAGTAGGTAGTCAAGGATTTACTTCTAATAGCATGCCAGTAGGTTCCACGTCATTCTCTTTGTTCAACGCATTTGGTAACAATGTTTTCTCATCAGCTGGCCGTCTCAGCCGGGGGCAACCCCGGTTATGGACAACAAAATCTTATGTAGGGTATTATTTCTGCACAGGGGGCAAACCCAGGAATTCCTTCCCCATAAGGACCTTGGAATCCATGGTAGGGGTCAGTTCCCTCGTCAAGGATGTCGACCGAGGGAAACCCCTTCCATAGCCAATGGATCCTCGAGCAAGGCTCAGGACCTATGCCCGTCGGATTGGCAGGGGGTAACCCTTCCCAAAATCCTTGGAATGTAATGCAAGCCCAACCTTCTACGTCCTATTACAGGATTCATCCGATGATGTCTCAACAAACATAGATTCCATATGTTGGTCATGGCCATGGTTTTTACCAAAACCCTGGCCAACAACCTAACTTTTCTTGGAAACCTGGTGCCAGTCAAACTCCAAGCCCCTTTTCCATGGTTATAATCAACAACCCAAACTACCGTTTCTGGCAACTTTGCATTTGCCAGATTTAACAAGGTTATTGAATGACCCTATCTGTCATGATCCAGGTTGGCCTCCTATGCTGACCAAGTTTCCTTCAGACATTCCAAATTTTGAAGCTAATCCTAATGAAGATCCAAGTGATCATGTGACTACCTTTCATCTTTGGTGCTTGTCCAATTCGTTGAAATATGACTCTGTTCAGTTGCGTTTGTTTCAATGCACTCTCATAGGGAGTGTTGCGAAATGGTACATTGAGCTTGACTTCTCAAGATACTCTTCCTTCGACAAATTGGCAATGGATTTTTTAATCCATTTCCAATTACCTGTGAGATACGATGTAGGCACTGAATTGCTGGCCAACTTTGAGTAGACAAAGGCAAACGATATCTCTGATCACATCTGAGAATGGAGACGCTGGAAGAGTTTAATTAAAGTACCAGTCCCACCATCATTCCTTCTTGAGTGGTTCCTTAATTCTTTGGTACCCTAGTTATCCAAATACATCGTAATGTCGGGAGTGTTTTCCGAAGAAGATGCAATAATGAGAGCTCAAAAACTAGAGTTGATTTACTCTCAGTCTGGTTTACTTTACAAAAATTTTCCAGATGCACCACGGTCAATACTTGACAAGACCAAACAAAGGGTTGAACCACATGTCGAAGGTATTGTTGTTTCAACACAAATGAATCCCGCTGATCAGTTGTCAAAACAATTGCATCAATTGTCGATACAACAGAAAATGGCCAGCCAGAACACTGTTCCAACTGCCCCCCCTACCCAAACGTCGATTGTACACAACGTTCAATTGACAAACCCAAGAACACAGCTACCTAAAGGAAAGAAGAAATAGAGAAAGAAGGGTAAGGAGGATAAGAAACCTACCAATAATGTTGGTGGGGGAAACACAAAAAATAAGAAGTCGAAGTATCCGTGTAACCTATGCACGGAAGACCACCTAACTCACCAATGCCCTGGGCTTGTGGAGGCCCAAACGGTATTGGCATAGCAACAACCTATTGTGTTAAAAAACCCATTTCAACATGGAAAACATTTAACTCAAGCCTCTCCGAGAACGGATGGGGGAAGTCAAGGACCCCCTCCATATTCGAGTAATACTTCATCCACGAACGTGTATATGATGAAAGGTGATGCCTATATATTGACTAGAGCGCATGATTACAGAATTCCAAACACCTTTGAGAAGAGTAAAGAAGCTGAAAACCCACCTCTTCCTCTCCAGATTGAGAATACGTTGGGAGAAACAGTGACATGCATCCCAAAAGGTGCATTTAAGAAAGCTTCTCACAATCCAAACACAAGAGCCACCCAAAATTACTCAGTGGTGGAGGATTTGTCTCAAACCCCTTGTGCGATGTCTTCTTTGGAGGTCCTCCAGAGCTACCCTTCCTAGAGAAAGGCTCTGTTATCCCCCTTAGTATCTCCTGAGACTTGTAATTCGGGCACGATCATGCTTGATACAATCGACTTAAAACCTTGTCTCCCTTACCATGTGGCATTTCAAATAGTTGTGTCTTACACCATGAAAAATTTTACCCATAACATTTTCTGCACCATCGTTGATGAGGGCTCCTCTACATGCATGATGTTGTTGGCGTGTTGGAAGGCCATAGGCCAATCCATTTTGTCTCTATCACCAACTCTTCTTACCTCTTTCAATGGTCGTTCATTCTGACCACATGGCATCATCCCCTCTTTCCCCGTGCAGTTAGGAGGGAAGACCGTGTGCGTTGAGGTTGAAGTGGTTGATGCATCTCTCGACTACAATATCTTGTTAGGAAGGAGTTGTACATATGTTATGCAAGCAGTGTTCGCTACAATTTTTCGGGTCTTGTTGTTTCCACATGAGGGTTGGATCATGACCATTGATCAGTTGTCTTTCTCCCATCCTAACCCTTCATCGGGGGCATCCACGGTCCTGATGATTGATAACTCTCAACCTGACATCATCAACATAGGGGTTGGTTTGTGCCCACCTTTGATTGGTACTTTTGATTACCTGCCTCCTTCCGATGATGTTAAGTTCATATTAGAGCAACCTAAGGTTGAGATTTTTCAAGTCTCGTCATTTCATACGACTTACTTAAACGATCCATGGACTATTCCTTCCCCATCGACCATGATGGAAGGGACAGGGCACCAGGGTATGGACATGCCCTTGTTCACGATTGAAGTTGCATACTCAATAGTCCTACAAGCTTCCATCGACCTCGATCCGACTTCCGCATAGGAGTTAGATCTGATTCTCAAGCCTAATTGGGCTCCAGGTTCCCTTGTCGATACTGATCCTTTAGACTTAGTCTTTCCTTCAGATGAAGTTATTATTGAAGAAATGACTAGTCCAGACAGACCCTGGGATGATCTCCATCACAAATCTTATTTCCTCCCAGAGTTAAGAAGGATTGAAGCAATATATTTCACTTTGACTATGACTGGAGATAGGTCTTTTCCTATCAACCCCTTAGCTACACATGTTGTTTATGTTGAGGGTAATATGGAAACCATCACTGAAATGATACCTATTGATATCTACAGAAACCCTAACGTCGGGTAGAATATTCTCATCGGAGTGGATTGTTCCCCCGAGGAAATTCAAATCTACACGGATTTGTTTAAAGAATTCCTAGAAAAATTTTCCTGGTCTTACAAGGAAATGCCAAGCATTTATCCAAGAATCGTTGAAAAAGAAATCATGACTTATCCTGATGCTAAGCCGGTTCGATAGAAGCCTCGTCCAATTAATCCTAAGAAAGTAGCAGTTAAGGCTGAAGTAGAGAAACTGCTGAAAGCAGGTTTTATCTACCCTGTCCATTTGACTGAATGGGTGTCAAATCCCATTCTAGTCGACAAAAAACAAGGTACTATTCATGTATGTATGGACTTCCATGATTTAAAAAAGGCCTGTCCAAAGGATAATTTCCCCACACCATTTATTGACCAGATAGTCGATGAATGCGCAGGTTGCGAGGCATTTTATTTCATGGATGGTTTTTCGAGATAAAATCAGATACATATCAAACCCGAATACCAACACAAAACCACTTTCATTTTTTCAGAGGGTACATTCGCTTATTAGAATATGCCTTTTGGTATGAAAAATGTTGGAGCTACCTTTCTGATCAAAATCTGGACCAGGGGTCAAAATTTAGCTCAAAAATCAAAGTTCTTGGAATTGCCTCAAAATGAATGGGTATGTATCCCTCATCATCATGAACCCAACGCAACTCATTTGGGTTCAAATGGATGTTGGATGAGAGAGATATCACAATCTATTCGAATCGCCAAACAGGTAAAAAAAAATTGTGCTGACTGTATAGTCCGTACAGTCTGTATGGATGTTGACATGGCATGTCCGTATGACATGTGGCAGAGTTAAATTGGTAGGACTATATGACACATGGCATTCATTGGTTGGCAGATGTGGACGAATGAGCATTGGACACATGGCATCTTGGTGGCTAATAGTATGGTGACATGTGGCCCAATCAATGGTCACCATGTGTCACCTGGACGATGGTTTAAAAGCTTTGCAATCGGCAGGACTCGATCCCACGACCTCCAGGAAAGGGAAGAGACTTGGGAAGGGCCACCAATTGGCACGCCACCATATGTGCCTTGTTATATATATGGTTTTATATAAATTTAAATTTGATTTATTTTGGATTGGGCGCGGTCTGAGCGCGGTCCGGGCTGGGGCTAAGCCCCGGCCCCCGGTCATGTGTTGCTACCATATAACCCTGCCCATTCATCACAAACATTTAAACACCCGCGCCCCTGGGCACATGGACCTTTCCATGTGACTTGGGTTTAAACTTAACCACTTTTTTGTATTGTGTGCGGTCGTATGGCGCTTCATATGCCCATAGTCTTAGACGGTTAGGGGCTGGTGCGTAACCGTCCTATAGTTCGCATCAGTTGTGTGGTTGCGCCCGATGCTGGGTTTTTCAACATAAAAGCGCGTGGGGGCTAGGTTGAGGCAACAAGGGTGCATTTTGGCGATCCAGAGACAACAAGCTTGAAGGAAGAAAATGGCAGGAGGCCTATCTTCTTCATTTTTTGGCCAAATGAGGTGCTGAAAAAGCCTAGCTAGGGGTTTTTGGATGTTCTGAATCCATTGGAACTATTTTCAAAGACATTTGAATACTTCTTTTGTAGGTTTTTCACCATTGAAGTTTCAGGAAGCTCTAGGGAGCTTGAAGCCCTCATTGATTGAGGTCATGCTCAGATGAGCCCATGTCTGTTTTCTGTGATTGAATAATCATTTTTGGCTAATTGTTATGCTATGAAAACTTTGGGATAGGTTTCAGATCCATTTGAGGACTTTTACAAGTGTTTTTTCCACAAGGAATCTCAGGGAAGCTTAATGCCACATGTAGAAGAGGTCATACCCGGATGAGCCATGATCCATTTTCAGAGTTTTATTAGTCATTTATGGGGTTTTTATGTATTATGAACCCAATGGTACAATAATTATTTCCATTGGAGTTGAGAAGCATCTTGTAAAATAATCTTTGACAAATTAATCCCAGAGAGCCAAGTCCATTGATGGAGGCTCAAGGAGATGTAGCCCAGAGAGGGATGAACTCCTTTATCATGTTGTTCTTGTTGTGAGTGTTTGATGGTTATTATTTGCTGCAAGTTATTTTTGCAATTGTATTTATGAAAACAACATATTTAATCTTGCAAAGACCTCACACATAAACATTTAAAAGAAGAAGCATAGACTTGACACATAATCTATCTTGCATATTTTAACACATTGAGAAAGATCATGTAAAGTTTTATTTTAATGAAGTAGAGGGTGCTTGCATAGCATAACAAGTCAGCCCCCTATTTTCAGATCACTTTCAGTGGGCCATGTCTTTTTATTTCCATGATCTTAAACATATATTCGAGGCCTACCTAGATGATTTAGAATCACGATCTCATAAGAAAGTTGATCATCCTACACAACTCTAACTTATCTTTGAGTGACGTCACTACTACCTAATTCACCTCGGGTCGTATGCTAGGTTTCATAGTTTCGACAATAGGGATCATGGTTGATCCTCTAAAAGTTGAGGCAATAGTTCAGTTGCCTCCACTGCGCAAAATCCTCCAGCTTCATATTTTACAAGGAAAAGTGAACTTTTTACGATGTTTCATCCTAAACTATGCCAAGATCAAAAAGGGTTTTATGTGTTTACTTAAGAAGGACGTTCCTTTTCATTGGGATGAAGCCACTCAATGCTCTTTCGAAGCATTGAAACACACCCTCATGACTACCCTTCTGCTTCGGCCACCCAATTATAATAAGGATTTCTTATTGTACTTGGTTGTGGTAGAGTCGACCATCGGTATGGTCTTGGTTCAGAAGGATCATTTTTCTCTCAGAATATGTGATTTATTACTTGAGACGAGGACTAGTTGCACTATTGGTTGTGGAGGCTGATTATCTTCCTGATTCAAAGGTATTTTACTTTTCAGCCATGTTTATACCCCATGAAGTATTTACAACCTAGAAGTATGTACACTCTTCCACACGGGGGAGTGCAGAGGGGGGGTACCCCCTTTGCGGGGTCTGGGGGCAAGCGGGCCCCCAACGGGGGTTCAAGGGCGAAGCCCCCGAAGGAAAATTTGCCTTGTAAAGGTATATTGTAATTTCATTGTAAATCTAGACCATTCATTATAAGGTCATAGATCTAACGATAGAAATTATGTTAGGGTTTGTTTTCCCTAGAAGGCAAACTTGTGTTATGAGGGAAATGTATTGTGGCTATGCATGATGTCGAGTATTATGTTTTGAGAGAGGAGACTGTGAGACAAAGAAGAGGAAGTTACAACAAGTTTTGTTGTAGGTTGTATCCCTTCATTTGTTGGATAATAATAAGGGAAGGACCTGGCAATTTCTCTGGTGGACGTAGCCCACACTGGGTGAACCACGTAAATCTATGTCTCTATTGTATTATGTATCTTCTGTGTTTTGTTTATGCATTTGTTTTATTTTATTTCTCTACGGTCTTGTTTTTCTAACAAGTGGTATCCGAGTGAAAGGTAACTTGCAGGAAAAGAGGTTCCTGGTTCGAGTGGGAGCAATGTCGGAAGATGGAAAGTTTAAGGTCGAGAAATTTAACGGCAAAAAATACCAGTTATGGAAGATGCAGATGGAAGACTATTTGTATCATAAGGATATATTCCTACCATTGGGTGGAATAGCAAATAAGTCGGTAGCTATGAAGGATGAAGAATGGGATATTCTCGACAGAAAGGCTCTAGGAACGATACGGCTGAGCCTGGCATCATCGGTGGCTTTCAATATTTTAACAGAAAAGACAATGAAGGGTTTGATGGACACATTGGCCAAATTGTATGAAAAACCCTCAACGTCCAATAAGGTATTTCTAATGAAGATATTATTTAATATGAAGATGTCGAAAGGTGGGTCTATTGCAGATCATTTAAATGATTTTAATACGGTTACTAATCACCTAAGTTCTGTAAAAGTGGACTTTGATGATGACGTCAAGGCTCTTCTAATCTTGTGCTCATTGCCATAAATATGGAACGACTTGGTCATGGCTGTAAGTAACTCTGTCTCTAGTTCAAATACTTTAAAATTTGATGATGTTGTTGGTGTTATCCTTAGTGAGGAAATGCGACAGAAAAGCACAGGTGAGACATTAGGAAATGTGTTGAACATGGAGAACAGGGGAAGACAAAAGGAT
>ML777683.1:2467813-2490991 GCA_009831015.1 Picea engelmannii | reverse complement strand
TCTGAGTCTTGGGTAGTAGATTCAGGGGCTTCATTTCATGCCACACCCCATAAGAAACATTTTCTAGATTATGTTCAAGGTGATTTTGGACAGGTTCATTTGGGTGACGATGCACCATGCAAAATTGTTGGAATGGGAAAGGTGAAAATAAAGCAACGCAATGGAAACCAATGGTTGTTGAAAGAGGTAAGACATGTTTCAGATTTAAGGAAAAATCTAATTTCAACAGGGAAGTTGGCAGGTGAAGGTTGTATATCCATATTTATAGATAAGACGTGGAAGGTCATCAAATGATCATTGGTGATAACGAAAGGAGAGACGGTAGGTACATTGTATTTATGTACTGGTAATACTGACTCTTCTATCTCTTTAGTTTCTACATGAGTGGATACAAGACTGTGGCATCATAGGCTTGGACACATGAGTGAGAAGGGGATGTAGATACTTCACAAAAGAAATTTGTTGCCAGCTCTTAAGCAAATTGATTTGGACTTCTGTGAGCATTGTGTTTATGGAAAACATAAGAGAGTCAGATTTCTCAGAGTTGGAAAAGAAAAGAAGAGTTAAAGGTTAGAGCTTGTGCATACATATGTATGGGGACCATCTCAGGTCATCTCTTGGTGGCTCTCATTATTATGTTACTTTTATTGATGATGCAACTATAAATACTTGGGTTTACTTCATTCGACAAAAATCTGATGTTTTTGATACTTTTAAGAAATGGAAAGCTTTGGTTGAGAATGAGACAGGAAAAAAGTTGAAGTGTCTCAGATCAGATAATGGAGGTGAATATTGCAGCAAGGAATTTGATGATTATTGTTCATACCATGGGATTCGTAGAGAGAAGACAGTTCCAAGAACACCACATGAAAATGGTGTGTCACAAAGGATGAATAGGACAATCATGGAGCGTGCAAGGAGTATGATATTGCATGCTAGTTTTCCCTTACAGTTTTGGGCAGATGCTATAGATACTATTGTTTACTTAATAAACAGAGGACCTTCAAGCTCTTTGGATGGTAGAATTCCAGAAGAGGAATGGACAGGATAAAAGGTAAACTATTATTTTTTGAAAACATTCGGTTGTGAAGCATTTGTCCATATTGATAAAGAAAATAGAACAAATATTGAGGCTAAATCCAAGAAGTGTACCTTTATTGGATACGGTGTTAGTGATTTTGGTTATCGCTTATGGGATTATGAAAATAAAAAAATCATTAGGAGTAGAGATGTCATATTCAATGAGAAGGTCATGTACAAAGATCAGTTACAGGGAAAGATATAGGAAGAAGAAAAACAAGAATACACGGTGCTTGATGAGATCACTGGAAAAGAAATTCCAAAGGAACCTGAAAATCAAAATGTACAACAATAGAAGCAACAGGTACCTCAAACACCTGCAAGTGTTGTTATAAGATCTACCAGGTTAAGTATATCCCCTGAACGATATTCTCCTTCATTGTATTATTTATTGTTGACTAATTCTAGTGAACCAGAATGTTATGAAGAGGAAATGCAAGTAGAGACCAAAAAGAAGTGGGAGCAAGGCATGAAAGAGGAAATTGATTCCTTGGAAAATAACTAGACTTGGAACTTGGTTCAGTTGCCTGCAGGAAAAAGAGCATTGAAAAATAAATGGGTTTACAAGTTGAAGGAAGAAGATGGAGGAGAAAAGAGGTACAAGGCTAGACTTGTTGTAAAGGGGTTTGCACAAAAGAAAGGTATAGATTTTGATGAAATATTTTCTCCTATTGTTAAAATGACTTCAATTAGGACTATTTTAAGTCTTGTGGTAGTAGAATATTTGCATCTTGAACAATTAGATGTAAAAAAAACTTTTCTCCATGGGGATTTGGAGGAAGAGATTTATATGCAGCAACCATAGGGGTATGAGGTCAAAGGGAAGGAGAATTTGGTATGCAGGTTGAAGAAGACCTTGTATGGCCTAAAGCAAGCTCCAAGGTAGTGGTATTGAAGTTTGACAGGTTTATGATAGAATAGGGTTATAGTAGATGTCATTCTGATCACTATGTTTATTTTAAAAGGCTAGAAAATGGAAGCTATATTATCTTGCTATTGTATGTAGATGACATGCTTGTTGCAGGGTCTAATATGAAGGATATAAATATGCTCAAGAAGAAATTAGCCAATTCATTTTTTATGAAGGATTTGGGTGCTGCAAAGAAAATCCTTGGCATGAGAATAACAAGAGACATGAAAAATCGAAAATTGACATTGTCTCAGGGTGAGTACACAGAGAAGGTGTTGGAGAGGTTTAGAATGTAGAATGCAAAACCAATTAGTACACCTTTGGACAATAATTTCAAATTAACTAAGAAAATGTGTCCCAAGACACAAGAGGAGATATAAAACATGTCTAGGGTCCCTTATTCATCAGCAGTTGGCAGCTTGATGTATGTAATGGTTTGCACAAGACCAGATATTGCACATGCAGTGGGAGTTGTGAGCAGGTATATGAACAATCTAGGTAAAGAACATTGGGAGGCAGTAAAGTGGATTCTCAAGTATTTGAGAGGTACTACTACTCATGAATTATGTTTTGGAGGTTCAAACACTTTTCTACAGGGATATGTTGATTTAGATATGGCAGGTGATAAAGACACCAGGAGGAGAACCATAGGGTATGTTTTTACTATAGGTGGAACAACAGTAAGTTGGATTTAGAAACTGTAAAAGGTTCTTGCACTTTCAACAACAGAGGTAGAGTATGTAGCTGCTACAGAGGCTAGTAAAGAGATGATTTGGTTACAAAGGTTTATGGAGGAATTGGGAAAGAAGCGGGAGAATAGTAGGTTGTACTGTGATAGTGAGAGTGCAATTCATCTTGCAAAGAGCTCATCCTTAAATTTGAAGACTAAGCATATATAGTTGAGGTACCACTTCATATGATCCACCTTGGAAGATGGACATTTGAAGTTGGAAAAGATACACACTAGCCAGAATCCTGCAGATATGTTAACAAAGGGAGTAACCAGAGAGAAACTGAGTTCCTTCTTAGTTTCAGTTGGTCTTCAAGAATGAGGATGAAGATGAGTAATTTTTAAGTCAAAGAAGGTTCAGAGTCCAACATATACAATAGCGGTGGAGTTGTTGAGATCAGTCTCCAAGTGGGAGATTGTTGGTTGTGGAGCTTGATTATCTTCCTGATTCAAATGTATTTTACTTTTCAGTCATGTTTATACCCCATGAAGTATTTACACCCTAGAAGTATGTACACTCTTCCAAACAGGGGGGTACAGAGGGGGGGTACCCCCTCTGCGGGGTTCGGGGGGGCTATCCCCCTGGTTGGGGGGTCTGGGGGAAAGTGGGCCCCTAGCGGGGGTTCAGGGGAAAAGCCCTCGAAGGAAAAATTGCCTTGTAAAAGTATATTGTAATTTCATTGTAAATCTGGACTGTTCATTATAAGGTCGCAGATCTAATGATAGATATCATGTTAGGGTTTTTTTTCCCTAGAAGGAAACCCTCTGTTATGAGGGAAATGTATTGCGGCTATGCATGATGGCGAGTATTGTATTCCGAGAGAGGAGAATGTGAGAGAAAGAAGAGGAAGTTACAATGGGTTTTGTTGTAGGTTGTATCCCTTCATTTGCTGGATAATAATAAAGGAAGGACCTGGAAATTTCTCTGGTGGGCGTAGCCCACACTAGGTGAACCACGTAAATTTGTGTCTATATTGTATTATGTATCTTTTGTGTTTTGTTTCTGCATTTGTTTTATTTTATTGCTTCGCGGTCCTATTTTTCTAACATGGACCATAACTCAATTATTATCACATTGAAAAACTTGCGTTGGCAGCAGTTCATGTTGTCTAACGGTTCCGTCATTATATTTTTTTCCAGAAGACCACCGTCTTTGCAATTATGAATCCATTTCAGTACATGTTGACATGACGATTAATTGGCGGAAAGATCAGTAGATGGATAGTTGTCCTTCAGGAATTTGACTTAGATTTTGTTTTGGAAAAATCAAAAAAGTCGTTGGTCTTTGCAGAACTCATCTCGTAACTTCCAGTCGAGTCAGGTGATGTTATGCCTGAAGAGTCACCTATTAAAGGATGCATTTTTTTAATCACATCTTTAGACCCCTGGTATGGATATATACTTGTCTATCTCCAGACTTTAAAGTGGCCTTCCTTTGCTTCTCTTGATGAGCGTCACCATATATGCCATCAAGCCAAGAACTATCTTATACTCAAGGATACTTTATATCGTTGAGGTGTAGATTGCATCCTTTGCTGATGTCTCACACATGAAGAAGAAGAAATCATGCTTAATAATTTCCACAATGGAACATCTGGCGGGCATCTGTCTAGGTTGGAAACAACCCAAAATATTATACGAGCCGGTTAGTTTTGGCCAGCATTAATCAAAGATTGTGTTGAATTGGTCAAGAAGTTACACCTGTCTCAGATCTTTTCTTGGAAGATGAGGGCACACCCCACTCCCATGTTTCCCTTCATTACCATTGGTCCCTTCATGAAGTGGGGAATTGATTACACTACATGCAACCCCCCTTCAGCAAGGAGGCACCGTTATATCATCGTAGCAGTATACTACTTCACCAAGTGGGTCGAAGCTATGCCAACGTTCAAATATGACGGAGAGACCATGGCTCTCTTTTTGTTTAACCATATAGTATCAAGGTTTGGTGTCCTGAGAGAGATTGTCACTGACCATGGCAATCACTTTCAGAACAAAATGATGTCTGAGTTAACATCAAATCTTGGGTTGAGGCAAGAACATTCATCACCCTACTACCCACAAGCGAATGGTTAGGAGAAAGCTGTGAATAAATCTCTTAAGACTATTCTCCAGCGTTCGATCAATTCGGCCAAGTCAAATTGGCATTGGATGTTATACTCGACATTATGGGCCTACAAAAAAGTTGTTAAGACTGCAATCGGTTTCTCACCTTTTCAACTCGTTTACAGGATGGAAGCAGTCTTTTCCATAGAGTGTCAGATCCCATCTCTAAAGTTGGCAGTACAATTATTTCCAGACACTTCACCATTTGAAGAGCATTTATTATACCTCGATCAGTTTCATGATGCGGCCCTGGCTAACGAGGTTCACAAACAAAAATTCAAGTGTCAGTATGATCACTCTATTTGTCCTTGGATTTTCTCTAAAGGCGACCTTGTCTTGGTCTATGACCAAGATAAGGACCCGCTAGGGGCAGGCAATTTCAAACCCATGTGGTTTAGACATTTCATTGTGAAAGAGGTTCTAAAGAAGGGTGCTTATCGTCTGGTGGACTTTGAGGGAAATCCTTTAGCAGATCCTAGAAATGGGCTCTACCTCAGGAAGTATTACTCATAGGTGGGTCGCCTCGGGTGACTTCTTGTACATATGTATAGTTCTTGTACATTTGATTTTTTAGTTTTTGTATTTTTAGTTTTATGGACGTGTCATTTATGATGTCATATTTTTCACTGTGGCAGATGTCAAGTGAATCAGAGGTGCTCATTGGGTTCACGAACAACGCTAGACAACACACTCGAAGGCTTGCTTCCACAAATTTTTTTATTTTCACACCTCAAGGCTAGTTGTTATCTTCAGGAGGTATCTATTTAGGTGACACCACAAATAATGTTTCCGAATACAATGTATTTATTAAGTTTATTTGTGACGCTTTGTTGCTTGGTATCTCTCATCTCCGGGTCTATTTATATGCTCAACTAGTTGTGTCTTAGTTAAATAGGGTTTACCGCATTTACGATCCTACTCTACACCGACGGTTCCTTAGGGTACGTCTCTTAGAACGAAGCTTTGATTACATTACGTATATCCATGTTCCTAGGATATTGAATCAAGTTACAGATACTCTAGCTAATCATATATTAGATTGGCATATTGCACACATGTAAGAAAAAGCACACACACACATGTAAATACATTTGTAAATAAATGTAATCCACAAAAAACAAAAAGATGTAAATATCCATATATATATCAAAAAATATCAGAGTACATGGGTGGGAACAAGCACCTCAAAAATAGGTCCAGTCAGAATCATGGGGCTTATGCCCTCAAAAATATACAAAAGGTTCCTACGATACATAAGAAGTCTAGCCTAGCTAAGGGTGGGGCATGTTGGCCCTGCCATAGTGAACAATGACGTTGGCCAAACGCCAAAAGAGCTAGAACCAAGTTCGTGGTACCCCAACAACGTGAGTCTGCATTGACGATAGGAGATCCTCGATCTCCTCCATAGGAACTGTATGAGTAAGCACAGTGAGGTTCCACTCCACCCGTCTCAAAACTCTCTCAGCCTATCCAAATGGAGGTCCCCCTGCTACTGTTGGTCTGCCATATGTGGCTACTCCCGCCTCTAGTCAAGGACGTCGCCTATTCCTCGTGAATTCTGTCAGACACATTGGCCCCACATCTGCACATAACATATACTTAAGTGTCAAATACTCTGGTATACACAAAAAAAAATGATATATATAAAACGAAATAAAAATTAAATAACTTAAAAAACAAAAACAAACAAACTTACCCATCTCTCCTCGCTCCTCTCCTGGAGGTACAGGCATATCAGGATCTCTAGAAAAGTTGATCCCGACATAAGGGTAGTCCTCTATGGATAGAATCTATCATGCCCACCAGGAAAAACAATTGTCGTCGAAGGACTCAATGGTCCTCCTTCCCCCCTGTCATGGAAACAACATTGCCCACTTGCATAGCGCTGGGAGAGAGGCTTGAGACTAGGGACCCTCTTGAAGAAGAAAGAGCAAAGAATAGTCCCGAACCCAAATTTTTTGTGTCTCCGCATATAACACTCTATCGGCTGCCTCTTCATGCAGTCTAGTAAGGTGGTGATCCAGTCGAAACTTTGTGCATTTAAGCACTGAAATGCGCAATTCACGTGCGCCCAGGAAGTCTAATGTAACGTTGCAGATCTAGTGATCCACCCAATGAGAAAAACTATCACTTTCAGTGAGAGGTTTTAAATCTTGTTTATCGGCACCTGAGTGCCCACTTTGTCTGTGTCGGCTTCACAATAGAGTTCAATCAACTCCACTATCTTGTGAGGCTCGGAGGGAAAAGTGTGAAAGTTGATTGGTTCCCCTCTCCTTGAGAGGCCAGTCAAAAAATAGATATCTTCAGTTGTTGGAGTCAACGAATGTCCCTCAAGCATGAATGCCTCTGCGTCAGGATGCTAGTAATCTACCAAGGCATTCAACAACCTGGGTTGTGCCCGCCTGAATGGACACTGGAAGAATTTCAAAAAACCACATTGAGTCAATGCAGCAGTAGCATCAGGGTCCTATCCGACCAAAAGATCAATTTCCTCATGCTCCCTCTCTCTCCAATGAACATACATCTTGCAATTGACAAGTTAATGGGGGATTAACTCTTGCATCTTTTAATTTTTTAAACATACCGGAGGGTATACGTGGGATATAATATGCACAGTCGCATATGCCCGCATGCAGTCTTTTCTCTGCATGTGGGCATATGCTGGCTGTCATAGGAAAACCCACATGTACGTAGGGATGACCTTTTTAAAGGCCAGCGCGCCCCCAAAAAATGAAAATAAATGCACAAACGAAGAATTGAAATGGAAGAGGGGCTAGTATGTGCTTACTTGGTCCAAGGGGAAGTTTGTTTCGTCCATTGAAGCTCCCGTAATCAAATCTTTTAAAAAAGGGGTGTTTTTGTCTTCTTAGTCAATTTTGCAATTAACAATGGTGATAATGAGCTTCCAACTTCTATTTATAGACATTTTGGCCCCTTTTTGTCATTTTTTGGACCCCTTTGTCATTTTTTCTAGCCTAAAAATCATTTAGTATGGTTCAAGAGTTTCTTATGGAATGTTATGATAGGGTTACTTTGGGTATTGGAAAACGTTTTGGATATTTGGTTCATTTTAAAGGTCCTTTGGTAAAAAGTCATTTTTCCAACTTGTTGCATCTAAGTTAGGATTCCACCTCCACTTTTTGTACCTCGTTATCTTTTTTTCTTTGCGATAAGATCAACCCCACCAAGTTGTGACACATAAACATCATTGTTTATTTAGAAATGTCGTAATTTAGTGGTAGAGCCTTCCCCTTCATGGATGACCTAGGTAGATCTTGGTTGCATTTTTTGGCGTCCATGCCATCGTTAATGACTATAGGCTTAGGAGTCCTTGTTAGTCTTATCCTAATTATGAGTTTGAGCTTCATATGCTTGATTCATCATCACTCTTGACCTCACCCTTAGGACTCCCAAATAGTGGCAGGTATTCTTTTAAGCCCTTTTCAGACCCTCTAAACATGAAAAGAAATGTTTAGCGATCTTGTTGCCCTTCATGCTCGCTAAACTGAAATTTGAAGGCACGTCTGTCTAGTGGTATTTTACCCCTTTTTCCATCTAGATAGTAAACTATAAGAACAAAGGTATGCTCTAGGAGCCTCGGTTCTCTAGAAGAGTATTCTCTGGTATAATTTTGACCCTTTTTCGGGCCTGAGGGACTAAATTTACGAAAAAGGAACCCCCACGGAGTCCATAGTTAAGCTCTTTTCAAACTCCCTAAAATTGAAAATATGGTCGAGTGACCTTGTTTCTTCACACTCGTTAAATTGGTTCAGAAGAACATCCCTTATGGAGTCCATAGTTAAGCTCTTTTCAGACTCTTTAAAAATGTAAAGATTGTCGAGTGATCTTGTCTTTGCCACACTCATTAAAATGATTTTGAATAGATGTATTTTCGGTGCTAGTTTACCTGTTTTTCGAACTGACTAGACTACCTTCGAAAAAGGTACCCCAGTGGAGTCTCCTTTTACATTTTTTTAGACTCTCTAAAAATGAAAAACCGTCGAGCTTACCTTCTCTAGGCTCGTTAAAATTACATCGAAGGACATTATCATTGTGTCTTGTTAATCACATTTGCATTCCTGCATATTTGGCCTAATGTCGGCTCCATGTTGCTCTCAACTAAACCATTTGAATCATGCCTTATACGCAAGACTTGTATCTCTTTTCCTTTGCATCTTAACACCTTGACCCATGGAGGGATTTTCCCAAGTGTCCTTTTCCTACATATGTCTCCTTTATCTGAGCATTAGTTTGTTCCATGTGCTTGGAACTAGTATGTTTGCGACACTTGTTCCCTCTTTGTAACGTAGAATTATTTTATTCTTTTTCAAGCTTCCCAGAAATTATTGAAAAAGACAAAAAAAACAAATATACCCCAAAAAGAGGAAGGGAAAAGTATTTTCTTTTTTGGCAGCACATGAGTCACCCTTGGACAAAGGACATCCTTTCATTTGTTAGTCAAGCTCTGGGATTTAATATGACCTTAGGAAGTTGTTCTCACTACATAGAGTTGTGTAATCCTCTATTTGGTTATTCTTCCAAACATATGGAGAGTTTTCATTGCCTCCTTCATCGTGAACTTATGTCAATACCATGTTGCATGAGTCTCATCAGTTTTCATGCTATTTTCCAAGGGAAAGTTTTTACCAAGCTTGAGTCGACCCTTCTATAGTTTGTCTCTTGACTTTATGCCCGACCATCCCAAAAAATTCCAATCAAGTCTTTGTTCAAAATCAATGAAGCCCTCAGCCTGATCATCAAGATCCTCTAGTATGTTCTCGACGAGCTGTCGAAAACCTCTGGGTAGTGAATTCGTACACTCATATTATGCTCCTACCCGAGTTATGAATATTTTGAAATTGTTGCTCAAGCTATGAAGGCCTCATCTCTCGCCACCAAGCATCATTAGCTTCTTGAAGATGGATACTATACATGTATATCTTTTTTATTTCGAGATGTATATCTGATGTGTATTGCTCACAGCTACACTTTATATAGTTATATGACATGGATTTGCAGTGTATTTGATTGGCAGCCATGATTTTATTTCATTCCAAGCATGGGTATGCCTGCCTCGATGAGACAATTGTTATTTTGCAGATGACACCTCCCGAACTCTGGTCCTTGGGCTCACTCGCTTCGTACGTTGGTAAATATTGGTAATGTATTTTGGCCATCATATTCTCTTCTTACCTCACACATTAGGGGGCATCTGTTATAACCCTAATTTGCACCATACATGCATACATGGAATCAGGCCATCTCACTTGCAACTTTTGCCAATCCACCATTGAACAACTCTTCTAAAAACCATCCTTTTGAAGATGTATGTGCACTACACCACTGTTTCCCGTGTGTATACGCTATCTATCCCATTACAGCGTGCATATATTGACAAAATAAAAAAAAATAGAAAGTTGCAGACAGAATACAGATTTCCAGGTAATTTCCTAAACTGTTTGACCACCCATAGCCTGTCACTCAACTGGATAACTACCCTCTTTTAGCCTATAAAATAAGAGGTATGAGTCCCATTTGAAAGGATAAAAAGAAGAGCAAAGAAACTCTGCCCTTTTTTTTGTATTCCCCTTGCCCCAATATTTTGCAACCATTTTGTGAGAGCTAAAGAGGAGAAGCATATGTGGAAGTAGTTGGTTCATAGTTGAAGAGGAGCCCAGGACCAAGTTCGAGGAGAAGTAGTCAATCTCACCATTTTAAGTGACTTTTGTGAGGTTAATAAAAATAATTACTTTTCCCATCCCGCCATATGAGGTGTTCAAATATTCAGTTTTGATTGATATTTCATTGGAACATCTAACCCACTAATTCATATATAAGATGCATGTTCATAGTTCTTTGTTTGTTTGTTTGTGAATGCAGGTTGGCTTTGGTAGGAGACTTGTAGTCGAGGAGCCACTGAATGAAAAAGGATTGACACCAAACATGGAGTTCAAGGTAGAGTTACCAGATCCTTTTATCCTTGGGTTTTATGCATGAATGTGGGGTCTATGCCAGGATAATAGTGAAAAGTAGGAGACTTTAGATCGTTATTTCTGCATGAATTACATAATCCTTAGTGCTAGTCCATAGCGGGTTTTCCCACCCACATCAGTCTCGCACCTCCAAGGTTGTAGGGAATTTTGGTATTGGGAAGAAAGTTTCCAACTTACAAAGGTATGTGTATTGGCCCATAATGCAAGAATATGTAGATTGATATATTAGAGGGTGCATGTTTTGTTGTACCAAAAATCCAAGTAATATAAAAAAAAGGTTGATACGATGCATTACATGTGCCCACTTGAATCTTAGAAAGAATTTCCATGGATTTTATGGGTGGTTTTCCATATCCAATAAGGGACATGACTATCTATTTGTGGTAGTTGATAAGTTCAACAAGATGTGCATTATTATGCCTTGTAAAAATACCATCAAATGACAAGAAGTAGAAAAAATGTTATTTGAAGGGTCAAGGTGCACTTTGGGATACCAAGGAGAATAATCTTCGATATGGATACCAGATTCATCAATTCCTTTTGGAATACACTTTGGAAAAATATGGACACCAAGTTGAAGATATATACAACATTCCATCCACAGACAGATGGACAAACAAAAGTAGTCAACAAGATGTTGGTTCATCTTTTGAGGGGTTATAATCAGAAGCATCCAAAGACCTGCAATGAAAATGTTATCTATATTCAACACTCTTATAATAGAGCGATCCATACTTCTACCAATAATTCCCCTTTAGAAACTTACTTTGGGTATTTGACACCTTCGCCCTTGGATGTTGTATATGGATAGGAAGGAGGACTAAGGTGAAATTTCATAGGAGAATCATTGAAAGAAGAGAAATTGGTTGAAAATATTAGGTATATCCATTTGAAAATACATGAGACATTCAAGAAGTAACATAAAAGGTACAAGGCCCAACATGATCAACACAAAAATAAGAAAGAATTCAAGGTGGGAGACATATTTTGGTTTCAATTGAACAAGGAAATGCTACATGTGTCTAATTATTGGCCAATACTGAGAGGCGGGGGGGGGGTGAATCAATATTACTTATTTTTCAATAATTTAATAAATTAAACTTATTAATCACAACAATTGATCAACAAGATGTAACGAAATAGAAATTAGTTATAATAAACATAAAAGGTACAAGTTACAATTGTGTGAGAGACACCAATCTCTCTTATTTTGAGCACCAACTCAAGGAGACACAAATCCCTTATTTTAGAGAACCAACTCTAGGAAGCACCAACTCCCTATTTTAGAGTACCAAATATAAGAAGCACCAACTCCCAATTTTTAGAGCACCAACTCCCTGTTTTAGAGCACCAACTCTAGAAAGCACCAACTCCCTGTTATAAAATTCAATCTATAGAAGACACCAATCCTCCCTTGCTCCTCCCTTCCACTCTTAATTCATGAATATATTAAGCATTCTTCCTTGGACTCTGTTTCTATTTTTATCTTATAGATTGGACCACATAGACACTTTCCTTCTTACCATTTTTCTTTGTTCATATAGTCTCTCAAGAGGTATATGATATTGAAACAATGTGTCTTTTTGTAAAAGAGCAAATGAACCAATGCATATATTTAATAATAAAACATTGCACCTCTCCATTTAATTCACACAAATTTTGAATTTATGTTTATTAATTGATTTTAATTTAAAAAGGTGTCCAAATCAGATAGTTATTTTCATACAAATATTCTAGAGAGACGGAAACACATCTTAGAGAACCAACTCTAGGAAGCACCGACCCTTTGTTTTTAGAGCACCAATTCCATGTTTTAGATAACCAAATCTAGGAAGCACTAACTCCCTGTTATAAAATTCAATATATATAAGACACCAATCCTCCCTTTCTCCTCCCTTCCACCCTTACTTCATGAATATCTTTAGAATTCTTCCTTGGAATCTATTTTTGTTTTGATATTCTAGATTGGACCACAGAGACACTTTCCTTCTTACCATTTTTCTTTGTTTATATAGTGTCTCAAGAGGTATATGATATTGAATCAATGTGTCTTTTTGTAAAAGAGAAAATGAACCAATGCATCTTTTTAATGATAAAACATTGCACCTCTTCATTTAATTAACACAAATGTTTACTTTTATGTTTATTAATTGATTTTAATTCAAAAAGGTGTTCAAATCAAACAATTATTTTCGTACAAAGATTCTAGAGTGATGGAAACACATTTTAAAATTCTACAACATGGTTTTTGTGAAGAACATGCCCAATTAGCCGATGCATGGGGAGCTTCCCTGAAAATGTGTGAGGTGGACGATACAGGAGGTTCTTTGAAGGAAATTTTCTCAGATTTACTTTTGTGACCACCTTCTAAACTTGGAGAATGAAGTATCCACTTCAGAAACATAGATTTGGTCACAGATCCACATTCCTCCTTTATTAGAAATCTGATAGAGTGGACTCAAAAATTATAAAAGTGAATTTTAAACGAGGTCTTCACTTCCACATCTATGTTGAATCTGGTCAAAATTTCACATCCAATCCTGTAACATGGAGCTGCAGTGAGTTGCAACACTCATCCTATAGCGTGGAGTTGCAACACTAATATTGTAGCATGGAGTTGCAGCATAGTAGTTACAGCGAGTTGCAACACTATTATTTTAGCATGGAGTTACAATGTGGGAGTTGCAGTGAGTTGCGACACTAATATTGTAGCAAGGAGTTGTAGCAAGTTGAAACACTTAATCTTGTAGCATGATCTGACAATTTATGAGACTTGTATTCTATTGAAGCACCATATTTGACCCTTCTTCTTATATTTAGAGAAAAATAACTTATTTTTTAGGTTCCATTATAAAGTTCTTCCAATGATATCTTCATGGAGTGAACAAGTCCTTCACTTTTGTTTAATTGCTTATTTTGTTAATGGATTCCAGTAACATAATTCAACGTAACCTTTTGTTAGGATAATGATATGAATACATGAACCTTAATCAAGTTCTCGGTGATCATATTGATCCTCTTTCGATCAATGACAATATCATAACATCATGTCTAACATTGACCATATTGGCCCTCTTTGACATCAATGCCAACACCATAACACTAGGTCCAACATTCTCCCCCTTTGGAATTGATGGAAACAAAGGTAAGACAATCGTGTTCCCCCTATGAATGTGTAATGTCTTCTTTTGAGTCCTTTGAGTTGACTCCCCCTATCTTTAGACTTTTTTATTTATTTATCTCTCCCCCTTTGACATCAATGGAAGAAGGGACACTTCTTTGCTCCCCATGTCCATCTACTAATTTTATGATGAAGCTTGCGAAATTTAACAATATAAGGACATGTCTCTCATTATCATAAACTAATCTAATAACTTGTTCTACAAAATATTCATATTCACTTAAGTATGTGTGAATCCCCCTGTCAAAGATTCCCCTTTTGCAATATACCTAGTTGTTTCTAATCCTAGACAATCAAGAACTTTCCAGAGCAACTGGACCTTTGTCAATGTATGTTAAATAAATTCCCTACTAGAGTCTACAGAAATGAAATTCAATTCTTGTCCCTTGGAAACAAGATTAAATTGGTCCTTTCATTTGTTGTTGTACTGCTGCCTCAAATACTTGAGATATGTTTTACTCTACCATGATTCTTTATCTATAATCCTCTTATATCCAAGTTTCTTCAATGATGCACTATATATCATTTAATTATGTTTTCCTTAGCTTCCTTCAGGAGTGTTCCAATATTATACATTTTTTTCTCAAGAACTACCTTCATTTTCTTCCATACTACTCCAAATTTCTTCATGATACTAGTCATTTATTCACTCATTTATGACCCAAGAGCCTCTTCATTTTTTATGTCTCTAATAGTGATATGGTTTAGTGTCCATACAATCATATTTATCTTCTTCACATTCATATCTTGCTCAGGCTCATATTTCTACTTAAGTAGAAGTAAATCTGATATTAATGTTGTTGTCATGTAGCTTATCAAATCATAATTTTTTCTCAATAACTTATTCATAAGTTTCTCATTCTTTTGGGAATACCACCATCAAAGAGAATGTTGGTTTCTTTATGTGCCTTAACAAGGTTGATATACTTTTTAAGTATGAATCAATTGTTGAAGGTTTCATCATAGTTGAGGTTGTTCATTCATCTTTATGGACAAATTTCAAGGAGTTTTCATACAAAAATATTCAAAGTTGATTTTGAACAATCCTCATAGGACTTCCTTGATTATTCATACGAAATGAAGTTTTGAAGTATCTTCCATTGACATTAGTTTGTAATTACCAACAAATTTTAAGGGAATGGTCAAAATTTGTCATCAATTTTTTCTTCACATTCAGTTGATGATACTAGGATTGCAGTCAATCCTTCAATCCATTCCTATGGTGTCCCTTCAAGGATATTCAAACAATGCTTCAACTTGTTCTACTCGTGACTTCAAAATCATCAATAAAACCTTGCAATTTGGATCATTTGAAAACTTCAAAATTATTTTATCTCTCGCCTTTGTAGCAACATCCTTCTGTAGCACAAGTTTAATATATTCCCTTAAAGAATCAATCTCCATGTTGGTTTGAAATTCGACAAGATTTATTTTACTCAAAATACCTGAGTGCTTATAATCCTTGATCTTGTTTGTGTTCTCTTGGTTATTTCCATTCCTTCTCCTGGTTAGGTCAATTGTGAGAGGTTTTAAACAAGATGTGAATAAATACTTTTTAATAAGTTGAGGTATATTTTTATATACAAGCTCTGCAGAATGTGTGTCCACATGACATGCTAACTGAATCATCAGATTGATCATTATGAAGACTGCAAACATTATTACTTTTTTTTGTTGTAGATGAATCAAATGTATTGTTTTGGTCATTTGTAAGTGACATGGAAGTTTTAGAATAAACCACCAGATATGGATGATCTACTGCTTGGTTTAGTCATGTGAGCAGATCAAAATATATGAGCATAATTGTTGAGCAGTATTTCTGCAGTTACATATGTGTTAAACTATGATTGACTCTATGTATACAAATATTGATTTTGTAGTGTTACAAGTTTCTTGATCAGGGTTTGGAGTAGGCTTCATTCCTAGTAATTTCAGCCTCCAAATTGATGCAGCAAGCAGTCCAACGACCCTCTTAATAATCCAAATCATTGCCTCATCTTTGTTTTTCCTATTCCACTGGGTCATTTCTTCTTTCTCATTGGTCATATCTCTTTTTTGATTCTTTAATGATTGTTCAAAGTAAATTGTCCTTGGGTTGTAGTCAAGCCTTCCACTCAACCCTTCTTCCTTTCTTTTGTTCATGTTTTCTATTGAGGGGAGTTTAGTAGATCATGAAAATAAAGTTGGAAAATTTCCAAGATATTCATCACTCAATTCTATTGGTTGATTTTCTTTTGAGAGTTCACCATCATCATCATCATCATCATCATTGTTTTTTTCTATAGAAGCTTCTTCATCTTCTTCTTTAGAATTTTTTTTTTACATTTTTCTTTCATTGGCTAATGGAATATGGATTTGTAGGACATCATCAAAATCTACAATTGTGTCATATTCCCTTTTAGGAACTCTCCTTTCTTGGGCTTGATCCACTTCATATGAAAAACTTTGATTTTCACATTCCTTATTAGGAACTTCATCCATCATTTTCTTATTATCAACTTCATCAATTCAACGTGCAAGATCTTCATAATATTTCTTGCTTTGTACTTTAGATTTTCTTATCCATAATTTTGTGATTCTTGGTCTATTAGGTCTTGTCATATCACAATCTCATGCAATGTGTCCATAGTTATAACATTTGTAACATTTAATAGTGGATTTAGTCATACCTATGTTTTTAATTGGGACATTTCTTCCATAGGCTCCACAATTTGTTGCTTTATGACCGAAATTGTGACAAGAGTGGCATTTTCCAAAGAAGATACCTTGATGCCTGGGATTTCTTAGTGTTGTTTATGGATTAGTCCTTCTTAGTCCTTTCTTTCCATCTCTTATTTGAACATAATCATTTTTCCTATTGTTTTCTTCATTGACTTTTCTCAAGTTGGGTGCAATACTTTGATGCCTTCCATCAATATTCTTTCCTAATGATATGAACTCTTCTTCTTCAAGAATATGCTCCTTTTTATATCCAATTCTTGTATTATCAATTGGGGAACCTTGGTGCTTAATAATTTTATTCAAATTTCTTGAAATCTTTTCAAACTTCATGTTAGTGTTGGTTGTCTTTTCCAACTCCCCTTTTAGAGAGGCAATCTCAAGTTCATGTTCTTGGAAATTTCTTCCTTCTCCTTGAGTAGTCTTCTCAAACATTCTTCATTTTTTCTTACCTCTTCTTCATGAATCACAACACTTATTTCAAACTCCAAGAGTGAATACAATTGAGTTGATCTCTCTTATAATTTCTTGCTTAGATGGGTAATTTCAAGATCTCTTGTTTGGGAAATTTCATCCTTCTTCTTCAATTAACTTGTTAGATCCTCATCAATTCTTATTGCTTCTTCCACTTGATTTTTTAGACCAGCAATGGTCCTTTTAGATTCTTCATGAGACTAATGTTTTTTTTTATTCTTCTAGTAGCTCTTATAGCAATGCATTCTTCTTTTTGAGGTCCTTGATTTCATCAAACGTACATATTAGTTGTTCTTAAAAAACAATTTCTTCTTTGATTTCATAATTGCTTTTTATTGGGATCAACTTCTTCTTCACTTTGAAAATCTTCAATATTGTTGTCATTCTCATTGGATGAGATGCTCTCATCTTTTTCATCCAATTCTTCACTTGTATCGATGACTTCCTCAAACATGTAAATATTTTTAGCTTCTCCCAGAGATCTTTGGTTGAAGTACACTTTCCAATTTTGTTTTTCATAGACCTGTATAATCCTTCAAAGATGGCATCCATTGCTAGTTTGTTGTTTATTTTTAATTATTTCTTTGATGCAGACTTCGATGGTATTTTTGGAGGGGTGTAACTAGAAACAACTGAATTCCAAACATCATATCCCATTTCCCCCAAAAATTCCTTCATTCTTATGCTCCATGTTTCATAATTTGTTTCATTGAATAGGGGTGCTATGTCAAGGCATAAACTAAGTTCACAATCCATGAGTGTTTATGAGGATCTTCCTTCTAGTGATCAAATTGTTTCTAAGGTAACCTTGCTCTGATACCAATTGTGGGAAGATTGGCCAATACTGAGAGGGGGGGGGTGAATCAATATTACTTCTTTTTCAATAATAAATAAATTAAACTTATTAATCACAACAATTGATCAACAAGATGGATTGAAATAGAAATTAATTATAACAAACATAGAAACTACAAGTTACAATTTGTGAGAGACACTAATCTCTCTTATTTTGAGCACCAACTCATGGAGACACAAATCCCCTATTTTAGAGAACCAACTCTAGGAAGCACCAACTCCCTATTTTAGAGCACCAACTCCCTGCTTTTAGAGAACCAACTCTAGGAAGCACCAATTCCCTATTTTAGAGCACCAACTCTAGGAAGCACCAAATCCCTGTTATAAAATTCAATCTGTAGAAGACACCAATCCTCCCTTTCTCCTCCCTTCCACCCTTACTTCGTGAATATCTTTAGAATTCTTCCTTGAACTCTATTTTTGTTTTGATCTTCTAGATTGGACCAAAAAGACACTTTCCTTCTTACCATTTTTCTTTGTTTATATAGTCTCTCAAGAGGTAGATGATATTGAAACAACGTGTCTTTTTGTAAAAGAGAAAATGAACCAATGTGTCATTTTAATAAAAAAGCATTGCACCTCTTCATTTAATTAACACAAATGTTGACTTTTATGTTTATTAATTGATTTTAATTTAAAAAGGTGTCCAAATCAAACAATGATTTTCGTACAATGATTATGTAATGAAGGAAACAAATTTTAAAATTCTATGACATGGGTTTTGTGCAAAACATGCCCAATTAGCCATTGATAGAGAAGATTCCTTGGAAAATATGTGAGATGGATGGTACATGAGGTTATTTGAAGGAAACTTGCCTAGATTTATTGTTCCAGCTACCTTCTAAACTTTCCAAATGAAGCATGCACTTTAGCAGTAGAGATTTGGTCACAGGTCCACATTCCTCCTTTATCAACAAGCTAACATAGTGGACTCAGAACTTATAAGAGAGGATTTTAAATTATGTCTTCACTTCCACATATGTGTTGACTCTAGTCAAATTTTCACGTCCAATTTTGTAGCGTGGAGTTGCAATGAGTTGCAACACTCATCTTGTAGTGTGGAGTTGCAGCGAATTGTAACACTAATATTGTAGCATGGTCTTGCAGCGTGGGAATTGCAGGGAGTTTCAACACTAATATTGTAGCATGGAGTTACAGCGTGGGAGTTGCAGTGAGTTGTGACACTAATCTTGTAGCATGGAGTTGCAACACTTTATCTTGTAGCATGATCCGACAATTTATGAGACTTTGATCCAATGATCTAACGGTCACAATGATATCTCTGATGATTTTTCTCACACCTTCTTGGAGGAAATTCTCATAAAATATCTTATATTCCTTAAGAGACGATATTTTGTCCTTTCTTTCATTCACTTGAGAATGGATGACAATGATCTATAACTTCTATAACAAGATTCTTCAAGAACTATGTAATGGAGGATCTGTGAAGCATCCTCCTTGCTTATATTTGTATACCAGATCCTTGACACCTTCTATATTCTATTGAAGCATCAGATTTGACCCTTTTTTCTTATATTTAGAGCACAATAACTTATTTTTGAGGTTCCATTGTAAAGGTCTTCCAATGATATATTCATGGAGTGAACAAGCCCTTCACTTTTGTTCAATTGTTTCTTATGTTAATGGATGCTAGTAACATAATTCAACATAACCTTTTGTTAGGATACTGATATGCATACATGAACCTTAATCAAGTTAATCAATTTCTCGGTGACCATATTGATCCTCTTTCCATCAATGCCAATATCATAACACCATGTCCAACATTGACCATGTTGGCCCTCTTTGACATCAATGCCAACACCATAACACTAGGTCCAACAATAGAGTCCTGGTAAGATGATCAAGGATCTATGGTATGGTATTTTTGAGGTGTTATATAAGGTGGGTGAAAATTCCTACAAACTCGGTCTACCCACATATATGCATATTTACTTAGTAGTGAATGTGAACAATCTGAAATTCCATGAGCCTTCCATGTTGGATAAGGAAACTAAGGAGAAATTCCTACCTACCATAGAGGACTTAACACCAAAATATTAGGAAAAATTGGTAGAAGATATTATTTTGTAGAAGAAGTATAGAATTACCAGATATGGGTAACATGACCTCTAGTAGACTAGGCTAAAAGGAAACCTTACAAGCAAGGAAAAATGGTACTCTAGGGAGAAGGTAGAGGAAACATTTCCTCACCTCATCCAGTATAATATTTTGGAGACCAAAATCCTCCCTAAATGGGAAGGTATGATATGGAATGGATCATTATATAATTTTGTATATATCTTAGTAGTTTCAAGGTGTAAAATCTAGAGGAATGGATTGCAAGGCCAATTTTAGTGTTAGGTCCTAGTTTGAAGATTTGGGGTCTGAAAATTTCCATAGCCATTTTGAGGAATTAAATGGAAATTTTGTGGGTAAAACATTTGTGATCATATCTCTTATCCCATTTTCATTGTTCCACACACTAAGATATCTCCAATGATGCAAAAATCACCTCAATAGGAATTCATATGTGGAATTTATGCCTCCACAAGTTGACCTGCCTTATTTACCACCACGGTGTTGAGCGGATGCCATGTCAGTTCCCATTAATCACACATGTGGGGCTATACACGTGTGGAATTTTAAGAAGATTCTATAAATTCCAAAACCTTAACACTAATTGAGAGTTGAGTATGAAAAAATCCCTAACCAAAAACGACTATATGTTAAATATTGGGTTGCTAGGAAGAGAGAGGGTTACATTCTTTTAGAATTGTACTTGGTCCATAGTTCAGAAGAGCATCCAAGAGTGGCATTTGATAGTATAAATAAGGAGGAAGAAGATAATGTATAAATCATTCAACCCACAATGTCAAAGGAAACTCCATAGTGAGTGACCCTTTCTTTGTATTTGCATTTTCATAACCAAATAAAAGAGAGCGGAGCATATGCCTCACCTTCTAGTTAGGTTTTCTCCCATATCAGGTTTCCTAGGATACATCTTGTGTTAATTTGTGTGGAGGGTGTGTTCATTGACTTGTTCTTTCATTTCAGTTTTAGTTATCCCATAAATTTGAGCATTAAGCTAGTAATACTAAATCTAATATCTAAGGAAATAAACCTACATAATAAATGATTTCATAATAATACAAGATATTTTCTAATAAACTATTCTAGTGGAATATCCATGGAAGTTTACCGATCATATTGGTATTAGACCATTTTTGTTTGGGGTGTTTGTGGGAAGTTGTGGGATCCATGAATTGGATTAAGAGGGAAGTCACAAATCTCTATCCATGAAAGATGAGCCCAGTCACAATAGCCCTCAAGATACATCATAATATATATTTATGAGAGTAAAAGAGAAATCCATTGATATCTCTTACAACATGTCTCTCCTCATGGAAGATCTAGAAAACAAGTTTGGACCTTTTAGAGAGGTTTTTGGCTCTAACTTAGAAGTTGGATTATATGAGAAATCAAGAGATAGTGAATACCTATAAAAGGAGTTAAAAAAAAGATCCTAAGAAAGAGAAACCATGTTTCAATGACATGACTCATTCACAAACTTTATTTAAAATGGAAGCAAAAGTGGACACCAATCCCTAACAAGGTGAGATTGATGTTGTTAAGTTGAATCATTGATTGGAATAGTTAGAAGTGTAGTTTAATGTCCATAATATTGGAAAAGAGTAGAAAATTTCAATTTCCTGATTGAAACTAGAGGGTCGTGCACTAAACTAATGGGAAATCCACACAGAGACACTCAGTCTAGAGGGTGATCCACCATTAACTAAGTATGAGGTGTTTAAAACCCTCATCAAGTCTCAATTCTACCCTATCGGGTATGTAGAGAACCAATTGATTCATTGGCATCACTTCAAGTAGAGGCAAGGGTAGAGTGTGCAAGAGTCCACCACCAAGTTCAGGAAAATGGTGATTATGTTTGGTATACCTCCAAAGAACCCAAACGTACTCCTCAAGTATCTAGGGGATCTACACAACCATCTATGGAAACAAGAGATGCTCTCCAAACCTAGAACCATTGATGATGATTGTGTGCAAGAAAAATACTTGGAGAACCATAAGAAGGATGAAAAGAAGAAGAACCTACTAAGCATTGACTCAAACAACCTAATAGAGATAAATCTGGATGTGGATGAGAATAATGTTTGCACTTCATTGCAGAAGGAGGTGAATATGAGTAGCCTTCATCAGAAGGAAGAGAAGGAGATGAATAAACTCTTCCACATTAATATCCATGTCAAAAATATCGGGGTAGATGCTCTATTCAATTTTGGTTCACAACCCAACCTTCGAGCAATCGATCTAGTCTAATAGGGGGATTTTGAGGTCTAAAATGGGTCTCCTAAGAGATACAATAAAAAATTATGAGTTAATAATTTTGTGGGGAAAGTATATTTATAAGTCATTTTGTGCACTACTGTCTATGTAATTATGGTTAAGTTAAATTAAAAAAAAAATCTAGAAATAAAACTAGTAAAAAAATATTTTATTAATGTGACTAGAAACAAAAATACTTTTGAATTTATGAATTAACTTTAATAAAAAAATGTAGTAGGCATAAATTAATACTCATATAATAAATAAAAATTTACTATTTTTTTAATATAACACATGTTATGAACCATACATTCATTTTTTAAATTGGGGGAATATAAAATGTGACAGATTAAAAAAAATGAATATATAAATTATATTCACAAACTCAAACTAAATATGAATACTTTCCTATTTTATAAACTAAAGATTTATATATTAATTTAATTAATATATGAAAATGTGAGAATTATGAATACATGGTTTCACATATCCATATAGTTGTTTTAACTAATATATAGATACACATATATTAATTTAACCTATATAGTATGTAATTGAAATAACCATGTACTCCATGTATTAGCTTAATTAATATATGGAGTACGTGGTATACCAGACACTTTGCATATTAGTTAATCTAATATAATATATAGACCCAATCCATGGACACAACACACTATGAGCCGCATCCATACATTAGTCAAGTTAATATGATATGGGATAGTTTTTAAATTAAATAAAACAATTCATAATTTATTATATATATATATATATATATATATAT
>ML777683.1:2418364-2467708 GCA_009831015.1 Picea engelmannii | reverse complement strand
TTTATTTTAAAAATACTTTACTTTATGAGTACGTTTATATTATATTCAAAAGTAATTTAAAACTACTTTTATCATTTGGGTACTTTACTTGCAATGCTACCAAAGTTAACTATGCATTGTCATCGACCATTTAGAATGTGACAAATAATCATTTTTAACTCAAGCAATATCAACTCATCCTCTAGGGATGATGTCATCCTCTAAAATGTGATTGACTCTTGTAAATTTTCTTTTGATAGTACATTTTTTGTTTTGAGTCTCATTTTTACCTCAAAATTCCCCTAATATAGTAAGCTTGGGTTGAAAGTTCATGATCATCCTAGCCCATATCCATTGGGATGGGTAAACAAGGATGCAAAGCTCAAGGTCACAAAACAATGTAACATCAAGTTTTTATGTAAGTTCATATTTTATTGATGAAGTGGAGTTAGATGTAGTACCCTTTGATGTGTGTGGTGTAGTGTTTAGAAGCCCTTACATGTATATGAGGGATGTGATAATCATGAGGAGGGTAAAGCAATACCACCTGATCAAGGATGGGAAGTATTTCATCATTAATATGTACACATATAAATTGAATAGCTCTTTAATAAGTCTTAACCAAGCCAAAAAGTTGACCAGTTCTAGTAGATAATTTGTATTTCTTTTCTTGAAATAAAATCAACCAATGGATGAATCAACAAGAGTAAAGGAATCATTAGAGGGATGTACCAAAGATAAAAAAAAAAAAAAATAGTTGGAGGATTTGTTGTAGGCATATAGAGGAGTTTTCTAGGATTCTAAAGGGTTACGACCTAAGAGGTAAGTGAAGAATGAGATACATTCGTTGCTTGACTCCCCATTACCAAATATTGGGTTGTATAGATAGTCTGTTCTAGAAGAAAATCAAGTGAATTAATAGTAGAAGTGACTACTGGAGTAGGGAGTAATTCAACCAAGAACCTCAACTTGTGGGTCACATATCATCATAGTAACCAAGAAGGATGGGACTTGACAAATGTGTATCAACTGCAGATATGTTAACAAGATCACAATCGCGAATTGGTACCCTTTTCTAGAATTGATGATTTGTTAGACTAGTTGCATCATGCCATATACTTCACTAAGTTAGATCTCAAATCAAGATGCCACTAGGTACATGTTAGATAATAATATCATCTTCAAGACAAGGAAATTATTGTATGAATGGCTAGTAATGCCTTTTGGTTTATGTAATGCACCAACTACATTTATGTGATTGATGAATAATGTATTGTGTCCCTATTTAGATTCACTTGTAATAGTGTATTTGGATGACATTTTGGTTGATATCTCTACCTAGGAAGAGCACATATCACATCTAATCCAAGTGTTAGAGACTTTGAAAAATCATCAGTTGTTGGATAACCTTAAGAAATGTGAGTTTATCTTAGTAGTTGTTTGTGTATTTGGGGTATGTGATCGGTGGAGGGGAACTCAAGATATTGTTGAAATAATGTAACTACAAAGTGTATTATAATTATTATTGTTGTATTATTCATTAGATCAATCCCTATTGTGGATTGATAGTGTCATCTATTGTAAAAGACCAAATCCCCTTTTGCAGATTGGTCAAAACATAATTGTAATAGGGAGAATAAGAAGTCATCCCCAGAATATATTAAAGAGGACCTAGAATATATTAAAGGTGGTTATAACCACCCAGAAGAAGAATTCATCCATACCATTGAAGAGACACCTCCATCCACATGTGCCAGAGTTTTATAAATAAGGAGGCTAGTGCCTCTTTTAGACACATACTCACTTGTTCATTGAGAAGCAAGTTTCAGAGCTGCAGTTGGAGAAGAGAGAGAGGCACATTCTTGGGAGAGGACTTTCTGTATTTGTTTGATTTATCTCTTGGCATTGTATTGGATATCTATAATAAGGAATTTTTGTTGGGTTTTCTCCCCCATGAGGGTTTCCCAAGATAAATGATGTGTCTCTTGTGATTGTGTATTTCTCAGTGATCTTATCTTATGCTATTGTTATCTAGTGAAATGAAAAGAAATCTAATAATAGCTTAAACATTAACATGGTATGAGAGCCAAGATGAAGAGAGCATCTTTCACAAGAGAAAGTGAAAAATGTCACTGTTTCCATACATGCAAATCATGGTTTTTTTTAATGAAGTATTTTAGCCCTAAAACCATCTATAAAAGTGTGTCCTTCCTCAAGGATCACTTTGGCATCATCAACATAACTTTTTAGTGTCTAGATCTCCCAAAAAGTGAAACCCTAGTTTCACAAAGTACTAGAAGTACCAAAAAACTAGAGTACCAGAAGTACCAGAGTACTGAAGGTACTAGAAAACCAGAAGCACTAGTCCAGAAATCCGCAGATCAAGTTTGGAGGGGTAAAAGTTTTATTTTCTCATATCCAAACACACCAGGCTACTCGCCTTAGCAAAGCACACCTCCTGGTAATTTCAGAATTTAATTTTGAGCATTTTCATTTTTGGACATTTTCCTAGCTCCAGGCAAAAGATGTCTACAATCACTAAGCTTGTTGACAAGCTAGAAGGTGTGGAAAACTTACATTCCTAGAAGTATAGGATTGGAATCATTCTTGAAGAGAAAGACCTAGCAATATTTGTCAAAGAAGAAGTGTCAGAGCCCAATGATGATGTAGACAAAGCAAAGCACCAAAAGGACATGATCAGGGCCAAAAGAATCATTACAGATTCAATCAAAGATCACATGATTCCTTATGTGTCATCAAATAATACTCCGAAAGAAATGTTTGATGCCCTAAATAGACTATATGAAGGAAATAGCATAAACCAGAAGATGAATCTAAGAACTCAACTCAAGAATACAAGGATGTAGAGAGGAGAATCAATCCAAGAATACTTCTCCAGAATATCAGAATTCAAAGAACAGTTAGAAGAAATTGGATATACCTTAGACAAAGACGAACTCATAATGACGACCCTTAATGGTATCACAATACCTTGGGATGCATTCATCCAAATGATTTGTGCTAGAACGTAGAAACTAAAATTTGACGGTCTATGGGAAGAATACACTCAAGAAGAAACAAGAGTAGCTAATCGAGAGGATTTACTAGCAAGAGATGAAGTCTCTCTTTTAGAAATAAACTCATAAAGAGTCTCACCCCCAAAACAAATCTCAACCAAAGAGATTCCAGAAGAAAGGACAACGAAAGGAAAGAGATGAAAGACTATGTCTTAATATTGTCCCTCTCAGGATCGGTAACACTTGGAGAGGACACTTGGCTCATTGATAGTGGTGCCTCCAAGCACATGATAGGTCAAAGTGATATTCTCTCTTGCATTTCAGAAAACAAGTTTTCTTAGAAAGTGACGCTTGGAGATGATTATCAATACCCTATCAAGGGAGTGGGAGAATCAAACTACAAGCTTAACTCAGGGAACTCAATGAAGATGAAGGACGTACTCTATGTACCAAGTTTGGAAAAGAACCTACTATCCATATCATCTTTAGAAAAGAAAGGCTTCAGAGTTTCCTTTATAGATGGAGAAGTTCTTATGTGGGCTAAAGGAGAAACCATAAAAGACGCAATTTTCATTGGAAAAGAAGAAGGTGGCTTCTATAAGCTAAAGGGTCTCTCAGAAGAAGCCATGACCCACGCCATTGAGAATCCATGTGAAATTTGGCATAGAAGATTATCCCACATCAACTACAAGGCACTACCATATGTATGCAAAGCAGTCACAGGTCTACCAGAACCCAAGGTTGACCATGAAGGCATGTGCAATGGATGTGCACAAGGGAAGAACATCAAGAACCCTTTTTTGAAGAGAGACAACAAAGCAGAAGGAGTCCTAGAATTCATTCATTCAGATGTGTGTGGCCCAATTCCATCATCATCCATCAGTGGGTATGTATACTACGTATATTTTATTGATGATTATTCTCATAAGACCTGTGTGTAATTTTTGAAATCAAAAGATGAAGTGTTCTGTAAATTCAAGGAATTCAAAGCCTTGATAGAGAATCTTTATGAAAGAAATATCAAGATACTCAGGTCATATAATGGAGGAGAATACACCTCAAAAGAGTTTGTGAACTTCTGCAAATATATCAGGATCAAGAGGGAGCTCACCACTCCCTACGATACTCAACAAAACAATGTAGAAGAAAGAAAGAATAGAACGATAATGGAAGCAACGAAGACCATGATCCATGATCAAGATATTCTAATGTGCTTATGGGTAGAAGAAGCAATGACAGTCGTATATGTACAAAACCAATTGTCCCATAGTGCACTTGGGTTCAAGACCCCGTAAGATATGTTCACCGGAAATAAGCGATAGGTAAGCCATCTCAAAATATTTGGCTACTCAGTATTTATGCATATTCCGAAAGAGAAGAGAAACAAGATTGAACCCTAAGGAAAGAAGGGAATATTTGTGGGATACTGTGAGGTCTCCAATGCCTTCAAGATTTATATATCAGGTCACCATCATATTGAGATCAACAGGGATGTGACCTTTGATGAAGATGCAACGCTCAAAAAATCGAGAATATGCCAGCTTGAAGAAGTATATGAAGAGGAACCTGTAGCTCCCAGAGTTGTAGAATCAGTGAATGAGGTTCCCGGAGCTGTAGAACTAGTGAGGGAAGTCGTAACTTCTCCTGATGAGGAAATTCTAGAAGATCATGATATAGTAGAATTTCAAGAACCTCCTCAGATATCGATCTCCCATAAGAGAAAGCCTGCTTGGGCTAGGGAGATTATTCAATATGGAGAGAAGTATGGTGTTCCTGAAGGAACCATGAGATAGGTAAAGAGACCTAAGCCATTCTCCAGTTATATGTCTTTGATGTGTGATCTCCTAGAGAAGGAGCCTACCTGCTTTGAAGAATCTATTCAAAAGAAAGAATGGGCAGATGCCATGACAGAAGAATAATAATCCATAATAAAGAATGATGTATGGGAAATAGTTCCCATACTGAAGAGTAAAGATGTGGTATCTTCCAAATGGATCTTCAAAATAAAACATGTTGTTGATAGAAGTATTGAGAAGTATAAAGAAAGGTTTGTCGCTCGTGGCTTTTCTCAAAAGGAAGGCATTGACTATGAACAGACATTCGCTCATGTATCCATATACACTTCGATTAGAACCATCATAGCCCTTGCAACCAAGATGAAGTGGAAGTTGCACCAGATGTACGTAAATACAACCTTCCTAAATGGTGTCATCGAAGAAGAAGAGTAAATAGAGAAAAATCAAGGATTTGAAGTTGAAGACAGGAAGACTCATGTCTGCAATTTGAAGAAGGATCTGTACGGATTAAAGCAAGCTCCTAGAGCTTGGTATGGAAGTATAGACAGTTTTTTGACGAGCTTGGGATTTACCAAGAGTAAAGCAGATTCTAACCTCTACTTCAAGATTATGAACGATGAGTCGGTGATATTGTTGTTGTATGTGGATGACTTATTCTTAACTGGAGAAGAAAATCTCATCACCGAATGTAAGAAGAAACCTGCTTTAGAATTTGAGATGAAATACCTTGGCCTAATGCATTATTTATTAGGTCTTGAGGTATGGAAGAGCCTAGAGAGAATATACCTTAACCAAGGGAAGTATGCAGTCGAAATATTGAAGAGATTCAACATGTTGGAGTGCAAGTCCATGAATACACCCATGGAAGAGAAGCTGAAGCTACTGGTCGACACTTCATTATAATTGATTGATTCCACACTATATAGACAGATCATTAGATCATTGATGTACCTGACGAACACCAAACCGGATATTTTTTTTGTTGTGAACACCTTGAGTTAGCTTCTGGTATAACCCAGACATGTTCACCTAGTTGTTGAAAAACATGTGATGAGGTACCTTAAGGGTACATTAGATTGTGGTATCAACTATGATGGAGATCATCATGATTTCACAGTGAGTGGGTACACTGATTCAAATTGGGCTGGAAATGTATTTGATAGGAAGAGCACTTCAAGAGGTTGTTTCAGTTTGGGATCAAACATGATCTCATGGCAGACTAGGAAGCAATCCAACATTTCTCTTAGTACAACGGAAGCATAATACATTGTTGCGTGTTCTACCAACTACGAAGCTATATGGATTCATAAGTTATTGACTGGTCTATTCGACCTAGAGATGGAAGCAACCACGATCCTATGTGACAACCAGAGTTGCATAAAGATGAAAGAGAATATTGTATTTCATGACAAGTCAAACAACATAGAGATTCGATATCATTACATCTGTGACATGGTGCAGAGAAGAGCCATAAAGCTCCAATATGTTAACACAGATGAACAGGTTGTCGATGTGTTGACCAAGCCTCTATCTCATGTAAAGTTTGAGAACTTTTGAGATAATCTTGGTATAGTCTGAAAGGACCTCCATTGAAAGGGGGAGTAGTGTTGTGTTGAGATATGCTAGCCTAGTATCGTTCTTCCAACTTAATTATTGTGACATAAAGCTAGTCTATTACTGTGCTTCCAGCTTAATTTTTGTGTTGAGATATGCTAGCCTAGTACTGTGCTTCCATATTTATTGTTGTGACATAAAGCCAGTCTAGTACTGTGCTTTGAGCTTAATTGTTGTGTTGAGATATGATAGCCTAGTACTGTTCTTCCAGCTTAATTATTGTGACATAAAGCCAGTCTAGTACTATGCTTCCAGCTTAATTCTTGTGTTGAGATATGCCAACCTAGTATTGTGCTTCTAGCTTAATTGTTGTGACGTAAATCTAGTCTAGTACTGTGCTTCCAGCTTAATTGTTGTGTTGAGATATGCTAGCCTAGTATTGTGCTTCTAGCTTAATTGTTGTGATGTAAAGCTAGTCTAGTACTGTGCTTCCAGCTTAATTGTTGTGTTGAGATATTCTAGCCTAGTATTGTTCTTCCATATTAATTGTTGTGACGTAAAGCCAGTCTAGTATTGTGCTTCTAGATTAATTGTTGTGTTGAGATATGTCAGCCTAGAACTGTGCTTCCGGCTTAATTGTTGTGACGTAAAGCCAGTCTAGTATTGTGATTCCAACTCTATTGTTGTGCAGTGTGCCAACCTTGTGCTATGATGATGAGCCAGCCTCATGTTGTGATGATGTGACCAGCCTCGTGCTATGATGATGATGTATTAGTTTTATACTAATCCATATTGATGCAGATGATGATTTTATTCCAATGAGAATGACAATGTTTTCAATGAGAAAAACTTATGATGATTTATAGATACGCCAGTCATTGTTCCAAGATGATATTGATGGTGTTGTCCTCTCACCCACCTGATGTTGTTGATGATGTTGTCCTCTCTCTCACCTAATGTTGTTGTAGAATACCCTTCTTTTTAAGGGGGAGTGTTGAAATAATGTAACTGCAAAGTGTATTCTAATTATTATTGTTGTATTATTTATTAGATCAATACCCTATTGTGGATTGATCATGTCGGTTATTGTAAAAGACCAAATCCAATTTTTGGATTGGTCAAAACATAATTTTAGTAGGAAGAATAAGAAGTCAGCCCCATAATATATTAAAGAGGCCCCAAAATATAATAAATGTGGTTATAACCACCCAGAAGAAGAAGTCGACCCTACCATTGAAGAGACACCTTCGTCCACATGTGCCAGAGTTGTATAAATAAGAAGGCTAGCGCCTCATTTAGACACACACTCACTTGATCATTGAGAAGTAAGTTTCGAAGCTGCAGTTGGAGAAGAGAGAGAGGTGCATTCTTGGGAGAGGAATTTCTGTATTTGTTTGAGTTATCTCTTGGCATTGTATTGGCTATCTATAATAAGGAATTTTTTCTAGGTTTTCTCCCCCATGAGGGTTTCCCAGGATAAATGATGTGTCTCTTGTGATTGTGTATTTCTCAGTGATCCTATCTTATGATTTTTTTATCTAGTGAAATTAAAGGAACTATAATAATAGCTTAAACCTTAATAGATATGTCCCATGAAGATGGAGGCCATCCTCAAGTGGGTATTTCCTACTAATGTCACTAAATTTAGGATCTTCATTGGGGAAGTGTAGTACCTATGAAACTTCAGAGCATCCTTTTTAGTGGTAGCTACACCACTCCATGCCATAATAGCTAGTGGTAAAAGTTTATAGTGGGGAAAGAATCGACATAAAGATTTCAATGAGATAACATGGAAGATTATTCAAGCACCAATTCTTACATCGCACAACTTGCAAAAGGCCTTTCAAAGTGGATATGGATGTAAGTGGATATGTTATGGGAGGAGTATTGATGCAGGGAGGTAAGCTTGTATGCTATCATTATGAAATGTTTCATGGGGGAGTCCTGAACTACCCTATATATGATAAGGAACTCTATGCCTTGGTTAAAGATGTTAAGAAGTGGAAGCACTATATGATGAGAAATAAAACTATCATCCACACTTATCACCAACCACTACAGTATTTGCAGGCCCAAAGTAAGTTTCAATAAATTAGGCATTGAAAGTGGATGGGGATTTTGTAGCAGTTTCATCTAGTCATCAAATATAAGAAGGGAAACACTAATAAGTTGGAAGGAATTCTTTCAAGGACACTCACATCTAATATTATATCTTTGGTAACTCTTCTGCACATGTAGTTTTTTACCCATGATTCATAGAAAGACCCATACATGAAAGATGAAGACTTTAAAGAGGTGTTTCAACAACTACAAGGATAATTTTTTGTAGAATAAGGTGATGGTAAGGATGACTATCATATCCATAATGGGTTAACATACAAGATAAACAAGATCTATGAACATAAAGGTGAAATATTTTAGCTTATTAGAGAGGTTCACACCTTCAAGGTTGTAGGACATTTTGGTGTTGGGAAGACAATTGTCAACTTACAAAGGTATGTGTATTGGCCCAGAATGCAAGAATGTGTTTCTCAGTATATTAAAGGATGCATGATTTGCTATAATATCAAGCCAAGTAATAGAAAACAAGGTTTATACCATCCCTTACCTATCCCCTCTCAACACTAGGAAAACTAATTTGTGGACATTGTCGGCGGTTTTTCAATAACAAAGAAGGGACATGACTATATATTTATGGAAATTGATCGGTTTAGCAAGATGTGCATTCTTTTGCCTTGTAAAAATACCATCAAAGTACAAGAAGAAACAAACATGTTCTCTGAATAGGTCTAGGTGCACATTGGGATACCAAGGAGTATCATTTCAGATAGGGATATTATATTTCCCAGTGTCCTTTAGACTACACTTTGGGAAAACATGGACACTAAGTTTGGATATATCTACTACATACCATCTACAAACATATGGGTAGATAGAAGTAGTCAACGAGACATTGGTTCAACTTTTCAGGGGTTGCAATCATAATCATCCAAAGTCTTGGGATAAAAATCTAATCTATCTTCAACACTCTTATAATATAGTGGTCCATACTTCTACTGGTAAGTCCCATTTCGAAACTTTCTTTGGGTAATTTTTTTCTTCACTCTTGAACGTTGTATATGGATAGAAAGAAGGAGTGAGAGAAGACATCACAGGAGAAGCATTGAAAGTAGAGAATGTTTTTGAAAAGATTAGGAAAATCCATTTGCAAGTACAAGAGACATTGAAGAAGTCACGAGAAAGGAACAAGGTATGATATGATCAACATAGAACGGAGAAAATATTCAAGGTGGGAGATAGAGTTTGGATGCAACTAAACAAGGAAGGGCTACAAGGTCCTGGTAAGAAGATTAAGGATTTTTGGTATGGTCCTTTTGAGTTATTGGAGAAGGTGGGTGATAATTCCTACAAACTCATTCTACCCCCATATATGTGCATTTAATCAGTAGTGAATGTGGAAAATCTAAAAATTTATGATCCTTTAATGTTGTATTAGGAAACTGAGGATCATGTCATTCCTACCATATAGGAATTAGCACCAAAATCTTAGGCGGAGATGGAAAAATATATAGTTTTGTAGAAGAAGTCCAAAACTATTAGACAAGAGCAACATGACCTCTGGCATAACATGTTGAAAGGATAAATTCTAGGAAAGGAAAAATGGTACTCCATTGAGAATGTAGAGGAACAATTTACTTACCTCATTTGGTAAAATATTTTGGGAACCAAAAGCCTCCCTAAATGGGGAGGTATGATATAAAATAGATCATTATATATGTTTTCATCTATCTTGGTACTTTCTGGGTGGAAAATTGGAGGAATTGGCTTGTAGGGCTCATTTTACTGGCAGGTTCCAGTTTGGAGATTTAGGGTATGAAACCTTCCAAAACCATTTTGAGGCATCAAACAACACTTTTTGGGGTCCAAAATTTGTAAGCATAGCTTATATCCCCTAGAATTTATTTTACACACTAAGAGATTTACAATAGTGTGAAAATATCTTCAATCAAATTTCATATGTGGAAGTTATTCCCCCCACAAGTTAACCTACCTTGTTGACCACCATGGTACCGAGTGGATGCCATGTCATATCCCATTACTCACACATGTAGGGATAGTCATGTGTGGAATTTCAAGAATATTACAGAAGGTACAAAACCTTAACACTAATTGAGGGTTGAGGATGCAAAAACCCTAACCCTAAACATCTATTGAGCTATGTAAAATATTGAGCTACTAGGAAGAGAAGGAGTTCAATTTTTTTATCATTGTACTTGCTCCATAGTTGAGAAGAGAATCTAGTAGTGGGGTTTGATATCATAATAGAAGAGGAAGAATGTTTATAGTAGCCATTCATGCCACATTTTCAAAGGCAACTCCATATTGAGTTCCCCATTCTTTGTATTTTCATTTTCATAATTTAAGAAAAGAGAGCATAGCATAGGCCTCACCTTCTAGCTATGTTTTCTCCTATAACAATTTTCCCAGGATACACCGTGTGTCCATTTGTGTGGATGGTGTGTTAATTTTCTCATTATTCATTTCAATTTCATTTATCCCATAAATTTGAGCATTAAACTAGTAATAATGAATCTGATATCTAAGGAAATAATCTCACATATTAAAATATTTCATAATAATACAAGATCTATTATGGTGAATTGTTCTAGTGGAATATCCATGACAGTTTAAAAATAAAAAATCGTCTTCATGGATTTGTACATGAGCAAAGAAGGATATTTAATTCCCTCAATGTTCTCCTAGAATTCCTCAAATCTTGGATTTAAAATATTCTCTAAGTGCTTAGTCTAATTGTACATTATTCCATCTTTGAATATGCCCCCAATCACTTACAACACATTCAATACTATGTCAACTGCTCTACTTGAACTAGTTGAACTAGTTAGGCAAAAGGGAGACAATTGTGCATTCCCACTTAATTTCTTCATTTGTAACTTGGTTTATTATTATTCCATTGGATTTATTGCATTTGATACACTTATAGACTTATTTACCCACTCCCTAATGTTTTTCATTTTTCACTAGTACATTAGCCATAATTTCTGACATTTTTTCGACGACGTTGCAATTATTAATCGTTGGACTTCCAAAAAAAATGATTACAAATGTTCATCAAAGTTATTTATTCACATCATCAACAAATATATCCACCAATCATAATTTCAACATACCAACAACCATGTGGCATATGTGGAGATATTTTATTTACGAAACTTTCATCGCAATGACGACGCTAATATCGTTGTTGTGTGTTTGAAGAAAACGGATGCCACATGGAATTTTCAAAGAAAGTTTGATCTACTAAGTGGCCATCAAAATATCGATGTCGTCTACTAGTGATGTGATGATTTGATGTAAAAAATACATCAGATGTATCATCGAAGCATTGATGCAATACCCATTGGAGTTGTGACATTAGGGCATACCAAATCCATTGGAGGTGGGATGATATGGAGGGAACAGTTCATCTAGGGTGAGACAATATAGATGTCCCATTCCATAAAGGGTGTGATGATATGACACATGAATTCTTTCATATGGGTGACATTATTGTGGGAAAATTATGTCGACGGTGCAACGATGGGGCAGGCATAGTCTGTCAGAGTACCATTGGAGCATCGATGCACTATGGGAATTTTTTGTTGGATATTCGATGTTGAGTATGAGTGTTGGAGGTCCAACGGGATTAAAAAAAAAAATGGTGTTGTACACTAAAATTCATGCTTATGATGCATTGGACATAGGTCCCATGATTGGTTTGGAGGAACATGCATTTTTTATACATGTCTTGTTGTATAACATTTTAAGTGCTTGATTCCACCACTAAATTTTTTCCCTTATGGCATATGGAGCTTGTGACACACCCATATCAACAACCCCAAAAAAATAATTTTCTTTGTGTTATGATTTAAGTTCGTACCCACTACCTGGGAACCTCTAAATTATCCCTCTTAGGATGATTTCAAATTTCTGATACCGATTAATTAATAATGAAGCATGAAATAGATACAATAAAACCACATGTATTAATAAATATTCATGCTACACTACAAAAGAAATGAACAATATTCCATGCACAACAATAGTCAGCAAGAAGACACATTAACAATACATATTTTAGAGTTAGTAATTAATACACAGTGGAAATAATATATGAGCAGAGATGAACATGATAGAGAGCACTTATATTTATCAAAATCAATCACCAATTGGCTGCATACCAAGGAAATTCCACCCAAACTTAGGCATTTGTGTTTCAAGTTTCAACAACAGGTCAACCCCAAGCTAGGGCTATGAATCCAAAATGATGGGTCTGAGTCTGACACTCATTTTCCCAAACCAATCAACAATCAATCTCTCACAAGTTTCTCAAACACATAGAAAATCCAGTTACCATATATCTTCCCCCTTCACTGCCATGTAGTCCCTCAGGTTGTCCACCTCTTTCTAATACTCCGGTGCTTATGGTCAAGAAATATCAATGATGGAAACTCTTAGTATTTTCAGTTGTGGAAAGTTCTCTCTCAACTTCCATTATTCTCATTCCCATAGGAATCCATTCCCTGCTGGAATAATCAATAACTAATTACAACCAACCAACCATGGCTACTCTCCTTCAACAATTTGTTTTCCCTTCCCCATGCATAACCAAGAATGAGAAGAGGAGTGAATTAGAGAGGAACAACTCCAAACACGAATTATTCAATAAGAATGAATGGCCAACCCCAAGACAATCAAGAAAAAATATTAAATATCCAAATAATAATGTGTGCTTCCCCCAAGAAGCTCATGTAACACCCTCTTACTCTCCAAATTTCCAAGGTGGGTAAAATAAAAATACTTTAAAAAATGTAAAGGCTCATCCCCCGAATTTCCCCCCTCTCTTGTGGAATCATATCCCCTTGTAACTCTTGTCCTTTTCCATCTAGCAACAAATGATGTATTTTATTATTAATAATGATCAATGTATTACATTTCCTAGGCACTTTGGGTATTTCAATTGTTTAGGAACTTTGTCCTTTCATTGAATAAACAAAATACATTAATAATTGAGGGACCCAAAACTGGGGTATTACATTCCCCTCCCCCTTATTTTTGTGATATACAAAACATATATCAAATTTTAAAATTATTCAAAAAGTTGTGGGTACTTTGCCCACATGGAAGCTTCATGCTCTCAAGCAACATCATCAAGACCATAGTATCTCCAATGAACTTTTACCAGCTCAATGACTTGATTTCATATCAATTTGACTTTTATGTCCAATATGTGCATGTTGTCCCTTGAACAAGTTTTGAGGATTCTTGGTCATGTTTGACTTGATTTTGGGACTTCAACGGGTTGTCGAAGGTGGAGCACAAGACAAAGCAGAGATCGCAGGATCTCGACCCTTTTTGGGATTTGGGATTATGTAACGGGTATGGGCATGTCATCCCATGGGTTCACCCATGCTTAGGCCTATTTTGTATGTATAAATAGATGCTAAGGCGATGTAGTGAGCATGAATGGATGAGTGATAGAGTTGGATCTGTGTGATCAAGAGTTGTAAGTGCTTTGGTGCATACTATGTGAGACTTGCAGAGCTAAGTGCAAGTCATTGTAAGAGACTATAGAAGGCTATGTGCTTTGATCTACTCAGGGAAGGAGGATCTAGTGAGCTGCACATATCTCATGTCCTCTACGGAGTAGGGTTTTTTAGGCTCTGTGCATGTAACCTATTGAAGAATATAATAAAGAAGACAAAGAGTTGGTGGACGTAGCCCCAGGGTGGGGGTGAACCACATACATGTTGTGTTGATTTGATTTGTGCAATGTGTTGATGTGATTATATGTTAATGTTTTTAGTGCTTTAATATAGATGAATGATTTGTTGATGCTTAATGCTTAATAATATGGATGGATGTTATATATGACTTATATACATGTACTTAGTGTTGAATCTGTTAAGATATTATCTGTTTTGTCATGCTAAGTGTTGTTAGATGCTAGATCTGGTTGAATACTACGTTGTGCTATAATTAGGGTTTAACTACGTTGTAGCTAAGAACTGAATATTGATGAATGTTAACTATTGAGTGCCTTGATTAGAATCACAGATATGTTTCCCAACTAAGGTTGTAGACACTGGAGTCCTACAACCACCCCTGCCTCTACCTTGGGTGAGACTTCATCTGCTTCGTAGGTGTTGCCAAAAGGGTCGGTCGTTAGGGTTTTGTTGGTGCATTGTTGTACCGTTGAACCCTGGGTCTGCCCTTGTGTCAACAAATGGTTCCGTTGCCGGGACCTGAAACTGTGATTGCTGGGAACTGAGGAAAAATAATCTTTGTGCAAATATCTTACTTAAAATTGTGAAAGCCCTATGCATAGATCTGTTGCTCTAGGGCGCAATATTCTACTTGATTTGTGAAGCTCTGTTCTAAAGAAATAAGTTCGATTTGAAGAAAAGAGGTAATATATGAATTCTTTGTGCTCTGATAAAGGTAAGAATAGTGAAAATTTTTAAGATCTGGAAGCTTTGTTCTCCGTTGAAGATAAGATTAGTGGAAATTTTTGTTTCTAAAGTATGGATCTAGGTATGTTTGATAAGATTTATCCTAGATTGAAAACTAGGGCACTAATAGAAGAAAGAAGATTTGATATGAGTAGATCTGATAACAATAATGAAAGATATGTTATACCTATGCATAGAAAGAATGTTTGGACTAATGAATGGATGCAGGACCCTAGAAATAATTTGTTGCAGGTTAGCTACCATGATCATAGCGTGCAGTACAGGAGAGGTTGGGGATCATTTAAAAGAAGGAGAGGATTAACCCTTTGTTACAGTTGCAGAAGACCGAGACATCTGGCTAAGGAATGCCCTAAAAAGAGACCTAGTTTCCTATGTTGGAAAGATATGGACCATGAAGTATTGGATTTCCTTAGAATGATTGCTAAGGTTGAAAGAATGAATATGAACCAATAAAACACTAAGGCAAATACAGAAAGTGAGATTATGATAGAACCCTAGAAAGGATCAGAGAAAGTATTACTATAGATGCAAGGAACCCTGAATGACCATCGACATGTCAACTTATCAGAGATCGTCAAAGAAAAAGAATGCATTGAAGCAAGGTTAGGATACTTTGACATTGACTGTGTTCTCTATGAGGAAACATAGGTGAATATCATGACCGAAAGAACTTGGGAAATTCTAGGAAAGCCTGCTATGACTCCTTCATTGGGAGGAATAGGATTATTCAGAGAAAAGTTGATAACCCTATGTGGAAGACTTACCTATATATCCATGAGTGTCAATGGAACTTCGACAGAGGAATAATTTGAAGTTGTTAAATTTATTGAGAACGATGCTCCATTCACTATGTTATTAGGAAAACCATGGATTGAAAAAAATCAGTCCAGGAGGAAAGAAGAAGAAGCCTTAGAGAAAAAAAAGAAAGAGTTAAAATATTTCATGACTAGGAGGATTGCAGGGATGATTTTAAGGATGGAAAATTATTTTAAAATGTAGAAACCTTGGCGAATCTTACTAATCCTTCATATGCCAACTATAAAATGTTTGGTGATATTTTTGTAAAAATATTCAAATTTCTAAGGATTTTATATAGTTTGTATAAATTTTTGGCGACTTTTAAGGTAAAATAATTTTATCCTATATAATTTGGGCGAATAATTTTTAGAATAGCGAATCTTGTTTTGGGAAAAACCATGGAAAATTAGCCCATGAGCGAAATTTAGCCCCTAAAATCATCCATGGAGGATTGCACACTTGATTGAAGAACAAGAGAACCATGTGAAGCTATTTCAAACCAAATATTTGGATGCCGAAGCTGGAAGAACATTAGGAGACCCACAAAATACTGAAGTACCTATTCCAGGTACATATGAAGTATTACCCTTGATTTCTAGGAAGGAACCTCAACAATGAGAAGTTACTTTGTCGAAAGAAGATAGGAATCAGAATGGAAAAAGGAACTACGAGACGAAGCTCACTGGAAATAATGCTAGAAAACTAACTAAGAAGAGAGCTAAGCTTCCAAATTTATAGAAGGTTCCTGAGGGAACTTCACAGAAGGAAAATTTGCAAAATTGGAGCTTCACTGAAATATCAGAACAACATCACATGGCACTTCGCCATGGCAAATCAATATAGCCGTTGGAACAGTATAACTGTTCGATCGACGACCTAAATGGGTAGAAAGGAACTTATGGTCAGAAATTTCACCACCAGACCATCGGGACTGCACCACAATGGAAAGAACTCAGTTAATGAAGGTTTCTCGCCCATTGCAAGAGATCTGTTGTTGAGTTATCTATTTATCTCGTCATGCCACTCAAGGAGAACACTTTTTCCAATCRTGACTATCAGAGCTTGCAGCATAGTTTATTTCACATAATGACCACCGCATTAGTTCCATCTATCCCATTGCATTGAAAATTTACTCTTCAAACCCAAGACATTCAACTACGAGCGTGTAGGTTGGATGAGCTTAGCACTGTAGAGAAAATTGTCGAAGAAGTTCTTATTGAACTAATGACTAAAAGAGTAATGTCTAAAAGAGCAATGTCTTCAAGTATTCAAGAATCATCGAAGAGAGGACTGCAAACCTCTTCATCGACTGCTCACAGAGTCGGATCATCCCAACCATCGGCAGAAAAGAGAACCAAACACAGAGATGACCTAGCCAATGCGAAGTTGATACCAACCATATTGTCGTATTACATCCCACCTCTAGTCAGGGTAGTGAGTCGAGATAGTGTGCCAAGAGAATTCGCATACACCATGGTTACGGAAAACCTCCCAAAGGGGATACACGTAGTTCGCACACAGCAGGATAAGATCGCAACGTTGAATTTCAGTGACTTCAACCTCAAAGATCGCAAAAAATACAGTATGCTTGCCCCATATAAATACCTGACCAGGACGAAGGGGAAGAAATCAAAGATAATCCCTCAGTCGTGGACGATGAACCTTCTGCAGTCCACTTTGTTAAACGTCATGAAAATTGCACATTTCGAACGACACCAAGAAGTCAATGCCTATGTCAAGTTATTACTTTCATGTTACCATGGCAGCTACTTATGGCTAAACCGTCATATCACATTCAACCTGACGTTGATCCATAGGATCACAATCTTGAGTATGCAAGGACCCAATCCACAGGAGTTATATCTAAGAAAATCCATAGATCCTGCACTAGCACAAAATATCAAGGATACATATGGCGATGTTGAAAAGAGAACACGAGGCTATAGGGTAGCCTCCATCCAAAATGGCATAGCATGCATCATCTATCAGTTAATTGTAGGAAATCTAGTAAGGAAAAATAGACCTTCGTAGGTTACATGATTTTTTGTTGACCTCACGGGAAAATGCATAGAAGGTTTACAAATGACCTGGGTGAAGTACCTGGTGAATCAGCTGGAGCTAGACTACCATGAAGCATAGGATTAGGGTTGCGATTTCCACTTCAGTTGGCTCCTGATCCTTATCACCTTTGTTTCCTGGGATATGCTAGAAGGTGAGAACTTCCTGGATATTATACCGTTCAAGACACTTGCTGCGAAGTTCACTACCCTTTGGTACTCAAGTGATATGAACAAACAGTGGAAATTGAACATTGTTTTTCACACCTACTATGTTCAGCTGAAGAGAGCCATAGAATCATAACCTTGCATGACTTCGAACACCTTACATATATTCCGACCTCTGATGAAGTTCTGTGCAGATCGACACTTCATCTACCTTACAACATGAGCCGATGAACATAAGGAGAAGTTGTAGTCATACTACAAGCTCATGGAAGAGGATCTTGAGGAGATCACTAAGGATTGGTCAACAGACCACCTTATTCCAGCAGACCTTGCAGAGATGTCCGACCCTAATAGCCCAGAAACCATGCATGATACACCCAGACCCAACAAAATGAAGAATACCGAAGAAATCGAGAGCCATCGTGACTAATATGAATACCTTTCTTACTACTGATGAATTTGACTTCATCATAGCAGCCCTCAACAATGCTTCATTGGAAATCATGGAGAAACAAGAATCTAAGTAGGAGGAAATGTATGATAGACTTAAGGTCGAGTTCTGAGGGGTAAAACAAGCCCTTCAGTCTATCCACAAAGTGTCCACTACGCCCCTGTCATCGGAAGAACAAAAGTTGGGGGATGAGCCAACCCAACTCCATCAATTAGCTGATGCGGTCGAAGCTCGTCTTCATCACACACAAGAAGAAGCAAAAAAGATACCTAGACCTTGAAGAAAGTACAAGGAGACATTTTAGAACAGTGCAGAATTTAAGAACAGGAGAAGGTTTCTCTCTAGGCCAAGTTTGAAGTGGAGAAAGAAAATATGCAGCAAGAGAAAGAACAGTTTCTCGCAGAGAAGCTCGAAATAAAAGAAGCAGTAAACAAAGCCCTCCACTCTGTGATATGATTATAGCTATAGGCTGAAGACTGAGTCACACATCAAGTAGAGTAGCTCATAGAATATGTGCGGCTCGCTAGATCTACTTAGGGAAGAAGGATCTAGCGAGCTGCACATATCTCATGTCCTTTGTGAAGTAGGATTTTTGAGGCTCTATGCATGTAACCTATTGAAGAAGCTAATAAATAAGACAAAGAGTTGGTGGACGTAGCCCCAGGGTGGGGGTGAACCACATACATGTTGTGTTGCTTTGCTTTGCTTTGTGCAATGTGTTGATGTGCTTATATGTTAATGTTCTTAGTTCTTTAATATAGATGAATGATTTGTTGATTCTTAATGCTTAATAATATGGATGGATGTTATATATGACTTATATACATGTTCTTAGTGTTGAATCTATTAAGATATCATCTGTTTTGTCATGCTAAGTGTTGTTAGATGCTAGATCTGGTTGAATACTGTGTTGTGTTGTAATTAGGGTTTAACTGTGTTGTAACTAAGAATTGAATGTTAACTGTTGAGTTCCTTGATTAGAATCACATATATGTGTCCCAGCTAAGGTTACAGACACTGGAGTCCTACAACCACCCCTGCCTCTACCTTGGGTGAGACTTCATCTTCTTCATAGGTGTTGCCGAAAGGGCCGGTAGTTAGAGTTTTGTTGATGTGTTTTTGTAGTGTTGAACCCTAGGTCTGCCCTATGCCAATAGTGCATGGGTTGGACTTGAAAGACTCCCTTTGTTTCCACCTTAATGAAATTCCAATCAATAACATGGTTAGGATCATGCACATAATGTTTTTAGCAAAGAGACATGAAACACATTATGCACATTCATGGAAGCAGACAATGGAAGCACGTATGCAACTTTCCATATTCTGTGCAATATCTCAACTGGACCACATAATCGGGATGGTATCTTTGTACAACTTTCCAACTTCAATGAGCTCTTTTTGGGCTTCACTTTCAAAATCACATGCTCTCGCACTTTAAATTCTCTAGTTGTCATGTTATTATCTGCATAACTCTTCTCTCTATCTTGTGCTTCCTTCAAATTGTGTTTAATTTTAACCATTTGGTCTTCCATATCCTTGAGAAACTCTGGCCTAAGAACTACTCTGTCTACTAGGTTGTTCCAAATCACTGGAGTATTGAATTTTCTACCATACAAAGGTTCAAATGGATTAATCGTCAATGAAGCTTGATACCCATTATTATAGACAAACCCAACCAAATGCAAGTAATCTTCCCACTTAGATGGCTTATCCATCACATACATTCTTAACATGTCTTCAATTACTTGGTTGACTCTCTCTGTCTTCCCATTTGATTGTGGATGGTATGTTGTGCTAAAGTTCATATTTGTACCAGATCCTTTAAATAATCCCCTCTAGAAATTTGAAGTAAACTTTGTATCTTTGTATGAGCCAATTTCCTTAGGTATTCCATGCAACCTAGCAATATCCCTCATGTACATTTTTGCAATATTAATTGTTGTATGAGTCATTTGTACAGGCATAAAATGTGCAAACATTGTCAACTTATCCATAACTACCATTATTGAATCATGTTTCCTTGTTGTCCTAGACAACTTAGTGATAAAATCGATGGTTACCACTTCCCATTTCTTCTCTGGAATTGGTAATGGTTGTATCAAACCCGCTAGGTGTCTATGATTATCCTTCACTTTCTAACATTTCATACATATTAAAATGTAATCAACAACATCCTTCTTCATCTCAGGCCAAAAGAATTGGCTTATTACTGCTGCAGTTGTCTTTTGGTAACCGCGATGTCCAACATATGAAACATTATGAATTTCTTTTAATACCAAATTCCCAAGTTCTCTAGAAATAGGAACATAAATTATATTCTTATGCATAAGGAATCCATCCTCTTTAATATCATACCCTTTGAGTTTCTGATGTACATTCTCCTTTTGTAAACTCTCTTTTTCTTCTAGGTAATTTTGGTCTGTAACAACAACAATTAAAACTTTGTTATTTAAATATGACTGATGCATACTAATGGATGTGGCATGCATGAGATGTACTCTTCTACTAAGTGCATCAACAAATTTATTTTCTTTTCGTTTGATATGATTGATATCAAATTCATACTCACTTAAAAATTCTATCCATATGGTCTTCCTGGCATTCAAAGTTGGTTTCTCAAAAAGATATTTCAGACCACTATGGTCTGTCGTTAATTGAAATTTTTTTCCCATGCGATAATGCCTCCACATATTTAATGCATGAACTATGGTATAAATCTCCAAATCATATGTGGCATAATTCATCTCATGTTATTTAAGGTTTCTGGACTCATAACTAATGACATGTCCATTTTGAGTGAGGAATCCCCCAAGTCTTTCCTTGCATGCATCTATACAAACCACATAATTCTCATTTGGGCCAACAATATTTAAAATAGGTTCACTGTAAGTAATTCCTTTAAGAAATTAAAATTGTCTTCACATTTTGTTGTCCATTCACATTTATTTCCCTTCTTTTGTAAATACGTGATGGGATGATAAATCTTAGAGAACCCTTCTATAAACCTTCTGTAGTATCCAACTAATCACATAAAATATATGAATTCTAAAACATTCCTGGGTTTTGGTCATCCTCTAATGGATTCAATCTTCCATGGATCCACTGTTATTCCTTGTTCTAAAATAATGTTCCCAAAATAATGGATCAGTTCTTGGTAAAAAGAAAACTTTTTAAGCTTGGCATAAAGATGATGTTCCCTCATCACTTGCAATACCAACCTCAAGTGGTGTTCTTGTTCTTCTTCTAACTTAGAATAGATAAGTATGTCATCCAGAAACAAAATCAAAAAATTATCCAAATAATTTTTGAAAATGTCATTCATTGAGCACATAAAGATAGATGGTGCATTGGTCAGTCCAAATGGAATAGGTGACTACGATCAATGCAGAGGTAGAAAATTTCCTCAACGATGGCTTCATTTACCAAACTCCCTTAACCGAGTGGGTGTCCAACCCCATGCTTGCTGACAAAAAATAGTGGACCATTCGAGTATGCATGGATTTCCATGATCTAAATAATGCTTGTTCAAAGGAAAACTATCTAACTCCCTTCATTAATCATATCATTGATGAGTGTGTCAAGATTTAGATATTCTCATTCATGGATGGTTTTTTCGATTATAACCATATCCAAATACGACCTGAGGATCAACATAATACTAGGTTCATTTGTCCTTGGGGCACCTTCACTTATCGAAAAATGTATTTTGACCTTAAAAAATATGGGGCCACATTCCAACAAGTTATGTCATATGATTTTCATGACTTCAAGAACATTTTCAAAGCGTACCTTGATTATTTGGTCCGACACTCTCGCAAGAGGGAAGATCATCCCGCACAACTTCAACTAGTGTTTGATAGATGTTGTTACTATAGGATTAGTTTAAATCCTCATAAATTCATCTTTTGAGTCGTATCCAGGAGATTGTTTGGTTTCATCATATCAAACAAGGGGATCATGGTTGATCCACTCAAGGTCGAGGAAATATTTCAATTTCCTCCCCCACATAATTTGTGCTAGTTACATATCTTTCAAGGAAAGGCTACATTCTGGTGACAATTTACTGCTAACAATTTTGAGGTGAAGACCTATTATATGTGGGCACATGTTGGCATAGGGGCAGACCCAGGTTTCAATGCTTCAACAGTGCACCAACAAAACCCTAACTATCAACCCTTTCGATAAAACCTGGGAAGCAGATGAAGTCTCACCCGAGGTAGAGGTAGGGGGGTTGCAGTACTTAGGTGTCTACAACCAAACTGGGACACAGATCTGTGATTATAACACTTAACAAAACACTTAGCCAACAATATGAATTAGATTATGGTTCTCATTCACATCGCAGATTAAACCTTATTATAGATCATCGCAGTAACAATCCAGATTAAGCACATCGAATCATTTAACACATAACATTAGCTCAGATCTAGCATTCATTCACACTATTGAAATTAAGCTACAACATCATATGCATTACTTATACATAAAAAAAATAGAACTAAGGAAATAACCACATAAACAACATCGCACAAAGCACATCAAGACACGGGATATATGTGGTTCACCCCAGTGTGGGACTACTTCCACCAACTTCTTCTTCTTCTTTATTATCCTTTAATATTCTTACATTCATCTGCTCCTATGCACAAATCCACAAAGCCCAAATCCGTAGAAGACAAGAGATCTGTGAGATGCACACCAGATCCTCCTTCCCAAAACTAGGTCAAGGCACATAGCCAACTCCTACATAGTCTGTTCTCACAGAGAAACTTACAAAACACTTGCACTTAGCTCTGCAATCCTTAACATATTCTTTGGACAAAGCCAACTAGTCATGCACTAAGCCAATCCCCTCTCTTTACATCACTTAGCTACTTATTTATACAATTAAAAAAAGGACTAATAATGGGTAAACCCATGGGACGACATCCCAAAACCCTAATAAAAAAAACCTAATGAACCCCTTGTTGGGTCCACAAAACAAGTGATATCCCATGATCTCTTCTTCGCCTGGGTGCTCCATATTCAACCAACCTGTCGAATTCCCAAAAGTGGTCAACCACGACCAATGTTTCCTCAAAATTTGGTCGAGGGCCAATAGGCCCCCAACACTCAGCTATGACTTGTCTCGAGTCACTCAGATCTAGGCAAGGCTGCTTCAAATGCATCGAGCTTAGCTCAAGTTGCCTCGACTTGCTACTTCACTAGAGTTTCCTGCTCAGTGAACTCTTGAATCACTTTCTCGGTAACAGGCCCTTCTAGGCATTACTCCACTGTTGCAACCACCTGATCCAACTATGAGCCTTGTCCTTCAATCTCTTCAAAAAGCATGCAATCTTTGTCCTTCACCGGCTGGATTCTTTGTGTAGCTTCCATAACTCTACTCTGGATGGAAGCAACCTGCTGATAGAACGTGAGTTGTTCCTGTGATATTTTCATCCTCTTGATTAAAGTGAGTAGTTTCATCTATTCTTTCATGGTGGATGCTTGTTGTTGTGCCTTCTCAAGTTGTTCTTCCAATTTCCTCAGCTTCATATCTTCTGTGAGGCATTCGTAGGTTTGCGCACTACGATCACTTAATTGTTTACATTCTAAGGCGAGTGCCTTGATCCTTCCAACTGTTCTCTTGGCTACTTTTTCCCTATGATCGTGCACTTCTTGCGGAGTGCTCAACACTTCTTGGAGATCTAACTCTATTACTCTTTCTTGAATTTGTTGAATGGCCTCAGTGATCTTCCCCATTTGAATCTTAGTTGACTCTTCTCCCTCCTGTGCCAAGCCCGACACAGAGTGAAGTGCTTTAGTTACCACCTCTTTAACCACAATCTACTCAACAAGTAGTTGGTCTTTTTATTTATGGATCTTCTCTTTCTCTTCCTTGAACATCACCCTAATTTCATCTTTTTCCTTTCGTGCAACTCGAAGTTTCTCTAAGGCCTACTCCTTTTCTTGCTTCAAGGCTTTTGTATCCTTCTCCTTCTCTTGTTGGACTCGATTAATTCAATCCTTTCTTGCATCTTCTAGCCTTCATAATTGGGCGAACTCATCCCCCAATTCTCCACTTTCCAATGAAGAAGGTGCAATTGATACTATGTGTCTCGAATAGATATATTTTTGTATGTCTTTGAGCTCCTTCCCTATTCTTTCATACAATGTTTCTTGCTTTTCTCCATGTATCTTCAAGATATCCTCTAAAGCATCCTCCACTATTTTGATGATGATAACGACATCGTCCATTGTGAGCACATTCTTCAACTAAGGCTTATTGGCTCGGGTCTTCTTCCTTGCCGAGGGTTTCTACGGAATAACCTTCCTTTTCTTCGATGTTTTGGCCTATGTAAGGGGATCCTTCGGTGGTGTAACTTCACCTTTGTCTTTATTTTCTCCTTCTTCCCCTTATTCTTCTAGATTCACTTTGTCTCCTCCTCCTCCTCCTATGGGTGATTCAAACCTACTTTCCTCTGAGGCGTTGTCCTCCTCATTAGTTTCTATGTTCTACACTTCCTCTTTTTTCTTCTTTTTCTTCGTGCATGCTTGTCCATCATGTTCGACCCAGGTGACCAATGGACTTCCTATGATGTCGGGGTCAGATATTTCTGCAACGTCAATCGGTACAAGGAACTCTATTGAACACTCTTTGGTGATCTCCTCCATATCCCAGTTGGTCAGTTTATAGTATGATTGTAGCTCCTCCTTGCTTTCATCCCTATGTGCAGTGATATAGATAAAGTGTCGATCTGCATGGAACTTTGCTAGCGGTTTGTACTGGTGCAATGTATTCGGGGTCATTCATGGAAATGCCTCAATTGCGCACTTCATATGCTAGTAGTAGGCATGGAAGACAATGTTCGACTTCCACTGCTTCGACATATCATTTGCGTACCATAAGGTGGAGAACCTTGCATCCAACGGCTTCGATGGATCAGCCTTTGGGAATGTCTCTCCTTCCAACATATGCCAAGTGACAAAGGCGATCAATACCAGTAACCAACTGAAATGGAATTCGTAGCCCTGATCCTGCACTTCACGGCAATCCTTCTCGAGCTCATTGATGAGGTAGCTTGCCTAGATCATTTTCATTCCTTCTATGCACTTCCTTACGAGGTCTACTACGAATCTAGTGACCTACGTTGAATGAGCTTACCATCTATAAGCTGACAAGCTAGGCGCATTGCACCATCCTAGATGGAGGCTACCTTGTATCCTCGCTTTCCCTTTTCTGCATCGCCATGGTATTCCTTTATGTGTTGTGCCATGGATTGATCTGCAACCTTCCCTGGGTAAAATTGTTGAGAGTCTGGTCCTTGCATGCTTAGTCCTATGATGAGGTGGATCAGTGATGGATCTAGAGTGACATGATTGTCAAGCCAAAGATAGACTTTGTGATAGCACAAAAAGAGGAGTTTAATGCAAGCGTTAACCTCCTGTTGTTGGCCAAAGTGAGGGATATTGATCACGTGAGGAAGCTTCTTTATCCATGTCTAGAAGACTATGCATGACTTCTTCCCAGTCGTCTTCATCAAATACCTATGCGGCGTGAGCATCACATAGTTTTTTCGGTCTCTGATGTTGAAGTCGTTTTTCTTCAAGGCTAGGATGTGTCCTAGCTGGGGTCCAACTATTTGTATCCCCTTCAGAATGTACGCACTGATCAACGTGTATTCATAGTCATGTGGTATACTATTGCAGTTCACCATGCTAGACAAAGGTGGTATGCATTCAGGCAAGGCCGATGGGATCTTCTTCGCATTAGCCAGATCGTCGCATTGTTTGCTTCGCTTCTCAGTAGTGTGGCTAGAACGTTGTCTAGTCGACGGGGATGCTTGCAGGCCCCCAGTCGAAGACACCTATATTCCTATAGACATGACTCTCTCAGCCATGAGGTCTATAAGAATATCTTCCACCGACTTCTCTAACGTGCTTGGTTCACCAGACATTCACACTTGTAAAAAAATAAATCGGGTAGGAGAACGGACAAGTGAGGTAATCAAATGGATGGCAAGGTATAGAAATTACAATGCGATAAAATGGATTCTTTGGTAGCTTGGATATCACGGGTTGCAAAAAGTGGTCCCGACACAGCATTTGTCGAGTTAAATAAACAACATCGTAATGGATTCCTCCAACAGGCAGGAATGCCTCAATCAATACGAATTAGTCTGTTATGGCACGGTCTCAACATCCAATGACGGTCTTTCTGTCAATAACTACATTTCTATCCATTCTAGATCATTATTCTAATGGTTGGGGTGCCTCCAATGGTCATATCGCTTCACTGTAGAGAAGTCCCATTCTGCGTGGTTCTGCTATTCCGACGAGGTTCAAGTTCTGCAGATCTTCCTCCTGTGAAGTCTTTTCTGGAACTTGATGTATTTTTTCTAACTTGGATTTATTCATACTGAAATTCCTTGCCTTATTTCCTATGATATGAGTCTCTAGATTCCCCTTTCCAATCTTATTCTTATCTTCTCTTAGCATTGTAACTTCACATTGTTGATGTTCTTTCAAAAGGGTCAAAGGAAATACCTTGTTTTGTATTAACTCCAAGGTAGGTATTCTTCTTTCTTGCATGGGTAGGTCCTTCAAGCCTTTTTGCGTTCTTTCAACCTAGACAACTAGTTCTCTTGCATTCTATTTCTTCAACTTATCCTCTTGTTCTTCTATTAGTCGCTCTATTTTTCTGGTTATGAGGTCCCTCAGTTCTTGATTTTTCTGTTTTGTAGCTTCCTCCTTTGTTTTCCTTATGATCTGATCTTTCTCGATCCAAGTATTTCCTAATAAAAGGGGGAAAGGGGAATTGTTCTCAACAAACCTAATAACTTCAAAGTCCTCTTTTGTTGATGTTTCATAAGAAATCATAGGTATATTATTAACTCTTCCACGTAGGTTTATCATTTTTCCTTTAAACAAGCCTATCCTTCCCAACGATGGTATCATAGAAGGTTTTCCAAAAATTTCCCAAGTTCTTTCTGGCATAATATTCACATGTGTTTCTTCATATAATACATAGTCTATGTCGAAGTCTTCTATTATTGTGACTATGCATTGTTTTTCGTTAAAGATCTCTGGTAAAATGATGTCTTTGTGATCATCCATTACTTATTTTAACTGTATTAACATAGTCTCTGATTCTTTTTTGTATGATTCTCTAACATATCCTTAGTCTTTTGACCTTCTTTATAGTTTTCTAGTCTCATGTTCATATTTTCAACTTTAGCAATCATTCTTGGGAAATACTCAACCTTATGACCAATAGCTTTACAACAAATAAAAATAGGACCTATACCAAGGCATTTCTTAGCAAGATGTCCCTGTCTTCTGCAATTATAACACAATGTCAATATTCTCTTTATTTTAAATGATAACCAACCTCTCTTTTACTGTGCACTGGATTCACAGTGCTAGACCTACAATCTGCAAAAAATCTTTCTTGGTTCCTGCATCCACTTATTAGTCCAAAATTTCTTTCTATGTATAGGAATAACATATTTTTCTCTATTTATATCAGGTTTATTTAGATCAACTCTTTCTTCTAACCGTGCCCTAGTTTTCAAACTAGGACAAAATATATCAAACATACCTAGATTCATACTTTCGAAGAAAAAATTTGCACTTATCTTACCTTTACTAGAGCAAAAAGATTTAAGATCTTACCTCTTTTCTTTAGATCCGGTTCATTTCTTAGCACAGAGTTTCACAAGTCAGTAGAATAATGTGCACTACAACAACAGATCTACACACATAGCTTTCTCTTTTCTTTAATTCCCAGCAATCATAGTTTCAGGTCTCAGCAATAGAACCATTTGTTGGCACAGGGAAAGACCCAGGGTGCAATGCTTCAACAATGCACCAACAAAAACCTAACTATCGGCTCTTTCAACAACACTTGTGAAGTAGATGAAGTCTCACCCAAGGTAGAGGCAGGGGGGGTTGCATGACTCAGGTGTTTACAACCAATATGGGACACAGATCTATGATTATAACACTTAACATAACACTTATCCAACAATATTCATTATATTATGGTTCTCATTCACATCGCATATTAACCCTTATTACATATCAGCGCAGTAACAATCCATATTAAGCACATATAATCATTTAGCACATAGCATTAGCTCATATCTAGCATTCATTCACACTATTAATCATTAATATACAACATCATAAGCATTCATTATACATAACAACAACAACACTAATAAATAACCACATAAACAACATCGCACAAAGCACATCAAGACACATGATATACACGATTCACCCTAGTGTGGGACTATGTCCACCAACTTCTTTTTCTTCTTTATTAGTCTTCAATCTTCTCACATTCATCTTCTCTTGTGCACAAAGCCACACAACCCAACTCCGTAGAGGACATGAGATCTGGGAGTTGCACACCAGATCCTCCTTCCCAAAACTAGGTCAAGGCACAAAGCCAACTCCTACATAGTCTGTTCGCACAAAGAAACTTACAAAACACTTGCACTTAGCTTTGAAAGCGTTAACATATTCTTTGCACAAATCCAACTAGTCAGGCACTAATCCAATCCCCTCTCTTTACATCACTTAGCTACTTATTTATACAATTACAAAAAGGCCTAATCATGGGTAAACCCATGGGCCAACATCCCAAAACCCTAATACAAAAACCCTAATGAACCCCTTGTTGGGTCCATAAAACAAGTGATATCTTGAGATCTACGTTTCACCTAGGCGCTCCTTATTCGACCAGCCTATCGAAGTCCAAAAAGTGGTCAACCACGACCAATGTTTCCTCAAAACTTGGTTAAGGGCCAACAACACCTCTCAATGACATATGGTAGTGAAGAACTATTATAGCATACATGTGGCAGTGAGGTGGACATATACCTAGGAAACACATGGTAGTGGCATGGACCTACCCCTCGGTGACACATGGATGGATATTGATGACTAGACAGTGACTTGGTATGATTATTGGGTGATGATGTGGTGATCAAAATATACTTTGTGCACAAGCTACTTAGAATTCAATGGCTCTCTCTAATTCATTCACAAATAACAAAAAGATGAAATTTATTTATAAATAAGTCATGAGAACCCTCCCACAATGCAGGTGGGATAAAGAAAGTCAAATTTTCAAGTCAAAGGCCCAGATTTCACAAGGACAGATCAATGGTGGTTGAGTCTCCATATTCCATAGATCATAACTTTTGATCCCAACATCTTATTTGAGAAAATGATAGATCTTTGAGAAGGTAAAGAGATGAATAACAAATTAAAAGTGGTTTAAATAGATTAAATATTAGTTATCAGGCCCTAAACATTAAATTACATTTGGAGCTATTTTTGGGCTTGGAAACAAGTTATTTTTGGAAAATCAATTATTTAAAGAAATTTATAAACTTCTAAGGTGGGTCCGAGATGATGGCATGAATACCAAAGATCATATTTACTAAAGGGATCAATTCATTGCACTAAAATGGAAATAACTAACCGAAAAGTGGTTTCTAGAAGGTGAAGAAGAGATTACAAAATACAAAAGGAGGCAAATTCAAGAGGTTTGTAGTGGGCTATTAGAGATATTTCTATAGAGTTATTATAGTTGGAAGCAAGTTTTGACCTTTCCAAAGTTTTGAGAATCATTCTTCTTGACTTTCTCCTTCATATTGTTTTCTTCTCAACTCTCTCAATATTCTTCCATACACTCCCCATGACATTTTAGGACCAGAGGAGCAAAATATCTTCTTGTAAAAAGTAGATGTAGTTTATTTAAGTTTATGTAATTGTCATTGAAATCTTGTTGAGGTTGTTTCAACCCTCTTGTTCAGACATTTTTAAGCTTATTTCATTTGGGATGTTACTATTAATTTCTCCCACAAAGAACTATTTTGGTGCATTACATTAGTGATTTTTCAGACTTTGAGTCTAAGGCATGAGATTTCAAATGTATTGTCCATAAAAATATTTTTTGAGTTGTGATGAATTGATCATCTAAAGTTCTTTGATGACCTTCTATAACACACCCACGGTGGGGCATAAAAAAAAATCATTTTTCCTTAACTCTCTTTGGTTCCCTCTTCTTCAATTACAAGTTCTTCCAAATACATGAGCTCTTTCCTGGCCCCTTTGAAGGGTTTGGGAAACAGGTGTTATCTCTCCATGCTAGCCCCTTCCTTCATATGACTTCAGGCTATGACCATAGGCCTAACCAAAGGGCACTTCGTGACTTTGCGATTTCGCATGTCGGGTATTTTCATGTGAACCAACCCTAACTCTCCCGACCCATGAACTCCCGAACTCCGAGCTAGAGCCTAGTGCATGCTAGCTCCTCCCTTAACCTTAATCAATGTGAACCCTCACTATGACCTGGGGCCAAGATTCTGAGTGCTTCGTGACTTCGCATGTTAGGTAATCGCACGTGAGCCAACCCCGACTCTCTGACTCCATAACTCTTGCTCGCATCCGATCGACGGTCCAGAATCCCCATGATACAATGATTCTGCTCTTTTCTTCGCGTATCGAGACTTTATGTCTTGAGAAGTTGGAAGACCACTCACCTCCCTTCTACCGATTATTGATTCTATGCTCGCCTCATATCGATGGTCCATGACTTTCCTTGATCCAATGGCTCAGATCAACTCACGAGTTCTCACTTAGTGAGTCCTCACAACTCTACCTTTGACTTCCCCGAGTTACGAGTCAGATAAATGCTAATCTCTTGCCACATGTCCTTCCCAACACCGATGGCTAGGATCAAATCCACTCTTGTCCTTCCCAACACCAAAATCTAGGATCAACTCCACTCTTCCCCTTGCAAATCTTCTGAAGCTCAAGTTCTCAATCTCCTGGGTCTGCTGCCATCTATCAACTCTAATGATGGGAGGCTCTAATGACTTTGAAACTTGTCTCATGCACTTTCCTTGGGATCCAATGACTGTTGGTCCACGCACTCAAATATAAAATCTCGGATCCTTTCTCATGAATCGAAAGTTCATGTTTCACAACTTTGGAAAACAACCTCCTCTGTTTTCCAGACTCCCAAGTTATGATTTCCCCAAGTCTCTTTCTCAACGAAAGGCTTCAATGGTTCGATCTTTCCTTAGATCGACAGATCACTATTTCTCCTGATCTTTTGAGTGTTGAATGACTCTCAGCCCTTATACTCCTCACAATTTTACTGGATCCAATGGCACAGGGTTATCGACGCTTCTCCCTCCACATATTTCTACCATCTGTCAATGCTTTCAATGACTCTTTGTCCAATAACTTAGCGTCGCCCCTTCTAAACTTTTGATTTCCACGAGGTGAATTCAACCCTCGCTCCTCCTTTGAGTTATTTCAAGCCTCTATCCTTCCTAATCTTTCACCTTCTTCTCGACTTGGAAGATATAATATGTTTAGAAGGTCTTGACCTTTGATTTACTTCCTCCAAGCCCTGATATATGGGTCTCGACTTCCGTTTTCCCTCTTGAGCTAACGAACTTGAAACAAGTTTGCCACTTAGACCTCATATGTGCTTCTGAAAAGTGCTTGTCTCTTTTGAGCTTGGTCCTTAGGGAATTTCGAATTCCCACATACTCCTTATGTAAATATGCTCACATCAGATCGACAGTCCATGACCTTCATCAATCCAACGGTCCAAATCACATCACAACTTTTGGTTTCATAATTTTAGTGGCGCCAATGTGAAATTCTATCGATGTGTGAAATCTAATCTCGCCAATGTGATGGTCAAGGAGGGTCCTGATAGATCCATAGATCCACGGTCCATGTTATTTCATGTCTTTAGATTTTGGAAGACTTGGTCATGCTAACATGCAAATCTCTCGATGTGATAACTTGTGAATATTGAAGTAGTCGAGGCATTAACGACTTCTCTCCTTCTTCAAATCCAGTAGTCGTGATAGACCTTGGATCCTTCCAAACGAGTCTCATCCATTCATCTTCCAAATGAGAGGGTATTCCCTTTAGAAACTTGAATCTCACTATCCTTCTTGAGCTTCATTAGTTATGAAGGATTTAAGAGATATGTGCTCTTTCTCCTGGACTCAACACATAGAAGGGTATTCTCCACACCTCTTGCACTCCTTCATAAAGCCTAGAACTTAAGTGGTTCTCGGTCTCTGCTTTCCTCGCAGAGAGCTGGTGCATATCTGCACCACCTCTCCTGAGCTTAAAAAACTCTATCCTCCAAGGAACTCAGAATGACTAGGAGAGTCGACATGCCTACATGAAACTGTACCTAAGATCGACAAACTCACAGTTCATGGCTCTAGATTAGGCCACCATAGGACGCAAGAATTTACGAGTACAAATCATGTCTGACCCATATAATTTCTTACTTGCCTAATTATACAACCAAGAATAAATAGAAGGGATACAATATATCCATTAAGCAATCATACACATTCCTGAAAACATTCATAGTATATCCAATTCATACACAGTTACATCTCAATTACACAGGGTCAGAGAATACTTATCTATTATAGGTTGTCACCAACTAACTAACTGTGGGTGTTCATCCTTCCACCCGACCATAGGCTTAGGGGAATTCAATATTAGCACTCTAGCCACCCTCGTGCCAAGCCATGATATCACCAGGGAACTCTCATGGTTCTCAAGGATTCTTTCTCTATTTGAGATTCTGCTTGGATTCTTTTCTCTGCAAACTTTTAGATATTTTTCTCTTTGTTATGGCCCTGGGTGAGGTTTATCAGATGCTCACTCAGCATCAAGATCTTGACCTTTTGTTCATCATTCACTGGAGAGCTCTACAAATTCTCCTTACTGATTTTTATTGTATCTTTTCCCTAGGATGGTTTTCGACCCATCCCTTTCCTTCTGTCAGAAGGGAACTCGGGTCAACTTGGTCTGCCATACCCAATGGTACTTCGGGTTGACATTTTGCAGTTAGACCATGCTCCCATTCATGGGAGTGGCTGATAATTCAACCACTGGTCCTTTCTTCATTAATTGATTTCTCTCCTTGGGATCTGAAGGATATTTATTATCCCCATCAAGGGAAATTTGGGGTTATTTGATATAATGAACCCTCTCTTATAGTTTTCACATTCTTTCCTCTAGTGATATCATGGCCAGTACTTCCAAGGCTTCACCCCCACGGTAAGTTATTAACAACTCAAACAATAATACATTTACACTGTCCACATGACTTAGCATGGTAATATTATTTTATGATCAATTACAATATGGGGGAAACAGGGTGTTACAATTCCCTCCCCCTTAAAGGAACAACGTCCTCAGTGTTCTTTCTCAAAAGCACCTGTCATGCCTTTCTCATTCCATTGTTTCAGAAATATTGATATTTATTTCTTGGTCAGGTCCTTTTTCAGACCCTTAATATTCATCACCTACTTTCAATAATTCTTGGACATCAAGCACATTATTCATAGTCTCATGCAAAAATATTGCATAAAATTTCTAGGAAAATTTCATAATCTTAGCACAATAATTATCTGCGCAATTTGTGGATATGTATCCACATGGTTATTTTGTTATCCAGGGTCATTCTTTTTCCTTGACATACCCATTGGGTGCATGATCCCCATCAATAGTTTACAATAACTATCAAGGTTTCAACTTCCTTGCGGTCACTCACCCTCCAGGCCCAGTCTCAGGCATCCCCTTCTCTACTATACAGTCCCTCAGGTGACCCATCTTGCCTTGTCAAGGTTTTCTCGCATAGGAGTAACTACCCATTATGTGCATGATCCAAATATTTTACAAGAACTATCATGGTCTCCTCTTCCTTATGGTCACTCACACTCCAAGCCCAGGCTCAGGCATCCCCTTCTCTATTATACAGTCCCTCAGGTGATCCATCTTGCCTTGCCAAGGTTTTCTGGCACAAAAAGAATTCCATAGACTCTATCGAGTCTTATAGTTGAGGCACCCCTCAGAATTTCTCTACCGAGGCATCCCTCTGGCTTGTGTTACCTCAACACAACATATTCTCGGTGATCATGGATTACCACGGGGTTCTCATGGCTCAACAGTAGTCATTTTTCATGCTTTTACATCTTGATAGCCTTCCAGCTCAACTAAAGTTAGAGATGAAGGTTACTCTCCTTCTCTCGATACTGTAATATATAGGGACAAAGATTACTCTCCTTCTCTCAGTACCATAATCGATAGGGATGAGGGTTACTCTCCTTCTCCTGGCATAAAAATAGTTAGGGTCGAAGGTTACTCTCCTTCTCTTGACTCAATCATAGATAGGGACAAAGGTTTCTCTCCTTCTCTCGAGTCAGTCTCTATTTCATGCGATCGGATTATACTATTTCTCACAGTTCTCCCTTGAACCAGAGAGATCAATTTCTCATCTCCGCACTTCTTCGCCAATCTTTCCCTTTCAGGTATACAAAAATTCATGAGACATCATAAATTTTTAAATTCAAAATTTTATTGTAAATCTGTCACCTACAGATTTCCAATTCCACATTTCATTTCCATATTTGTTTTGCATAGGAACCAGATTCATAATTATGGGACTTTCCTTCCCATAGCAGTTTGGCTCAACAGAAAATTTGTCTTCCTTATGGGCTTACAACGCTGCCATATACAAGACCTCTTTGCTTCCTGCACTTTCAACTTCAATCATCCAAACAAATTTTTATCTTTTCCATGCACATACATTTTTATTGCACCTTTACAATGTCATCACAAACAATTTCAGAATTGTGCATACTAACAATGAAGTTCACTTTCTCAAAAAGGAAATAACATTCCTTTCAGTTTGGCTTAGTAGGAAATTGGTCTTCCTTATGGGCTTACAATATCTCCATATACAAGACCCATTTCCTCCCTACAATTCATTCTTTACATAGCCAAACAAATTGTTAGTCTCTCATGCATCCATGTATATATATATATATTCAAAACCATGCATACTAACAATTCATGACATCTATATAAACATAAAAAAGGGAATCCCATTCCTTTCCTATGCCTCATTTCAACATACAAAACCTTTTAAGATGAAATTCAACATTTCAAAGGATTTTAACAAATGTGCCAATTATTCATGGCCACATTCATACCCAATGCACTCTAGCATTGTTTTCAATTTCTTCACACTTTATGACCGTTTCTTAGCCATGGTGTGTTGGAATTTAACCAACCTTTTCCTCTTATGGTTTATTCATTTTCTTTCATTCTTACAGTAGGACCATACTACCTGCTATAGGCCGATCACAATCCCAAATCAGTACACATGAACTCAAAAGTTTCATAGGAATGACTTGGTTAATGCATTCATGACATATCAGTTCATGAATTCTTCCAAGGGTTACAAACAATGTTCACTACCATAGGTTCATACCTCCATCATTCAGGTTCTCCTTCCTAAATCATACCTTACTTGGGTACCCAAGGCATACAACTTCCTTTCAAAAGTTCATGCATAACATTAAGACAATAAAATATTTCAGAAGGGGTTCTTGCCAAATCCCTTCATACCTTGTGCCACATAGGCACGGATATATTTATATCGGTTCTTGGTTGCTAGCACCCTGTTTTTGATTTTTACCACGAATATATTTATACCAGTTCTTGGTTGCTAGCACCCTCTTTTTGATTTTTACCTCATCAACAGTGCTTTATGGGGACTTTTACAGCCCTGTCAACAATCTTTCAACCACAACCTTTTCCTGGTCATCCTCTGCTTGAGGTTGGCCATCATTGACAACTACCTTCCTCAACAGCTCCAGTTCCTTTATATACATAGCATTCATCATCATAGTAACAATTACATTAGTTGTAATATTAAACCAAATCCATGTATCATAACATTTGAATTCATAAAACATCTTCAAAATGTCCTAGCATATCTTTATTCATTCATCACATTATCCCCAAATTTTTCCACAAGTGCAACACAAACATATTTCGATTGTATCTTCAGCAACACAATCCTTATCAAAATGGTGTCAGAACCATTTTACTTTCATTAGCGTACCATCTTTCTCATCCAAGAGAAAACATAATACTTAGCAAGGAAAGAATTGATGACTCCCCTTATTCCAACTATTTCTACACCGCCTGGGACTTTTTAGCCTAGTCGAGTTATCTCTAAGGCTTCACTTCCTTTTCTTAATCATGGCTTCAACCAAGGATATTCAGTTAAACGTACTCATTTATTCATTTGATCATACTCAGGGGGTTTAATTTCCTTTTACCAACTATACTAGTTTCCACAACTACTCTTTTAATTCTACGACTTTGTTAAACAATTTAGGGTTCTTAGGGTAATGAAAGTGTTCCTCCTTTTCTCCCCCTTGATATCTACTTCTTATTTTGATCTTTCTTCTCTTTTATTGAGCATCCCTAGGTTAGGATCATCCTAACTCTTAGGATACATTAGCATGCTTTAATAGAAAAATCTTTTTCCCATAATGAATCATGAACCTGTGCATCATGCACATTACCATCTGGTTATCAAAATGGTCAATATTCATTTATTAGTCTTCTATTCATTACATGATGTATTTCAAAATGTAATCTAGGATTCTGGTAATATATATATATATATATATATATATATATATATATATATATATATATATATATATATATATATATATATAATATTGTGGCTCACTGCTTAATTCTCAACATTCATTAAGGTTGTGACCTTGTTTTCCTGACAGAGTCTTCACACAGTTCCTCCACAGGGAACTCCTTCAACATGAAACTTACTTATTGCATATCCATCACTATTTGTGATGGCCTCAACCTTAGGTTAGCTTCAACATTTTACCAAATATCCCATAAGGAATATAAACATACATCTTTGTCATGTACCCAAATTATGTATCCATACATATTCTAGTTTTTGTTAATTTACATCTATGATGTACTTAACCATATTCATAATCCTAAGCCTTCATGTAGTTGTCATAGGGATATCTCACAACCCACATGCATATTTAATTTTGAGATCAGTCAACTCAGGATTCTTTGCAATCCTTCTCATGTGATTCTCAAAGGCATAAGCATTTGCCTCTTATTATGATGACAGAGTAGATTTGCTCATTCACCCTTTTATCTAATTATATTAGTATTCCCTAAGGGAATGGAATACATTCCCCTCGGGCTATTATTTGGAACAAAAATTTCATGACTCTTCTGAATGGAGTCATCCATGCATCCATAGTATTCATTTAATTTGGAAAAGATGAATTCTTTCTTTATATTTCACTCATCAGGGCAACCATATCATGCATATAACTATACGCTTACATCATACATGTGCATCACTTGCACGTTTAATATTATTCATGCCTAGCTGGTATTAATATCAAGCTTCATATTAAGAAGCTCCATAATGCATTAAACCCATGCACTCAAGCATAATTAAACACATCTAAGTATTCATCATGCTAGCTTATTGCTTGCACCTTTTTCCATATCATTCACACACATAGACATATCAGGCTTCGAAATCCTCCTCCCAGGGATCTTCCAATCATTATTGTGACAAACCTCATCAGGATACTCAACAATGATATTCCCTCTCAGTTGAGGGCTTGCATCCACATTATTCGTTTAAGTATGTACACACATAGACATAGGTGCATCTCTTGCACCCCTTTTACATTGATATTTTAGTTTCAATATTAGTGTTCTTTAGTGAGAGGTTATAGTCATTCATATGAATAGTGTCACAGTCATAATTCATATGGATGTTTCCCTCTCTTTATGTGAACAACCAACAAGGGTCACTATTTGGGAATTAGCAATAGTCCCAAAGGACTCCCCTTTATCTTGCATAAATAGATTATCCTTGTTGTCATCTTTAACCATTATAGGTCAAGTAATCTGACTCTACATATTTTAATCAGTCCTCTGGTCATGGGGAGTTATATACTCATAGTTTAGTATTTTAGTAATGTAGTAATTATAACTACTAAGGATCCTAACAGTCCTTACCAGATTTCCTTAATCATGAAGGAATTATTCATGAGGATTTTAATCCTTACATAATCATCCATCTCAATTGCAAGAGACTCTACCTTCTTTAGTAGGTAGACATTGTCACACTATAATAGAAAAACTCAGTTCATGTCCCTTGTATGGCTCGTGTAGCTTCATAACATAATTTCTTCCACCTCTTTCATTCACATTTAGGTCTTATCAGTAATATTGATCATCATATCCCTACTCCTATAATAGTAGTTATCACTTTAACAAAGGGACAATATAATTCCTTTGTTGGAATTTAGTAGGAATTCCCAAATCACAATTTCATTCTGTAGTCCTTCTTCTTAAGGAGTTAATGCAGATGATAAACCTTCTTCCAAAGGTAGAATTATCTTTCAACAGGAATCATGTTAACCTTAGTGAACATAGTCTCATGATTTTTCTTTGGCCCACCCAGACCTATGTCTGAATCATGCCCTACTAGATAGGGTAGGGTAGTACACTCTCTCCCTTAAATGTTTCTAATAAAGAAAAGAACCTGACTCTTTCATGAGCCCAAGCAGGCCAAGTGTTGTAACCATGCTCTGATACCAATTTGTAACACACCCACAACATGGCATAAAAAAAATTCACTTTTCCTTAACTCTCTCTAGGTTCCCTCTTCTTTAATTGCGGATTCTTCCAAATCTGGGAGCTCTTTCCTAGCCCCTTTGAAGGGTTTTGGAAATAGGTGCTAGCTCTCCATGCTATCCCCTTCCTTTATATGACCTCAGGATATGACCATAGGCCTAACCAAAGTGTTCTTTGCAACTTCATGATTTTGCATGTTGGGTATTTTTATGTGAGTCAACCTTGACTCTCATGAGTCATGAACTCTAGAACTCTGAGCTAGAGCCTAGTGCAAATTGTATCCTTCCTTAACCTTAATCAATGTGACCCCTCTCTATGACCTGAGGCAAATATTCTGAGTGCTTCACAACTTCACATGTTGGGTAATCGTGCATGAGCCAACCCTGACTCTCTGACTCCCAAAATCTCGCTCACGCCTGATCGATGGTCTACAATCCCCACAATCCAATGGTTATGCTCTTTTCTTCTCATATTGGAACTTCACGTCTCGATAAGTTGGAAGACATCTCACCTCCCTTCTCTTGATTCCTGATTCTATGCTTGCCTCAGATCAATGGTCCATATCTTTCCTTGATCTAACGACTCAGATCAACTCACGCATTCGCACTTCACGAATCCTCAAAAATATGAATTTGACTTCCTCGAGTTGCGAGTCAGTGAAATTTTTATCTCTCGCCATGTGTCCTTCCCAAAAATGAAAGCTAGGATCAAATCCACTCATGTCCTTCCCATCATCGACGGCTAGGATCAACTCCACTCTTCCCCTTGAAAATCTTCTGAAGTTTGAGTTCTCGAACTCCTGGATCTGCTGCGACCTGTAAACTCTAACGATGGACGGTTCCTATGACTTCGGAACTCATCTCGTGCACTTTCCTTGGGATCCAATGGTTGTTGGCCCACACACTCAGTTCTAACAACTCATAACCTTTCTCGTGAATCAGAAGTTCATGTTTTGTGACTTTGGAAAACAAGCTTCTCCGTTCTCCAGACTCCAGAGTTCTGATTTCCCGAAGTCTCTTTCCCAATGAAAGGAATCAATGATTTGATATTTACTTAGATCAACGGCTCACTATCTCTCATGAGATTTAGAGTGTTGAATAATTATTGTCCCTTATCCTCCAAGAATTTTTAATGGATCCAACGACACACGGCTATTGACGCTTCTCCCTCTAGGGATTTCTACCGTTCATCCAGGATTTCAATAACTCTTTGCCCAATAACTTGGCGTCACCCCTTCTGAACTTTCGATTTCCAGAGGTGACCTCAACCCTCACTCCTCCTTTGAGGTCTTGCAGGCCTCTATCCTTCCTGATCTTTCCCCTTCTTCCTGAATTGGAAGCTATCAGATGTTTCAAAGGTCTCAACCTTCGATTTACTTCGTACGAGCCCTGATGTATGGGTCTCAACTTCCTATTTCCTTTTTGAGCTTATGAAATTGAAACAAGTTCGCCTCTTGGACCTCATCTGCACTTCTGAAAAGTGCTTATCTCTTCTGAACTTGGTCCTTAGGTAATTTTGAATTCCCATGTACTCCTTGCGTTAATCTGCTCACATTGGATCGATGGTCCATGACCTTCCTCGATCCAACGGTCCATATCACATCGCAACTTCTAGTTTCAGAAGTTTAGTCAGGCCAATGTGCGATTCTCCCAATGTGTGAAGTCTGATCTCTCCAATCCGATGGCCAAGGAGGGTCCCGATAAATCCATAGATCCACGGTCTAGGTTATTTCATGTCTTTGGATTTCAGAAGACTTGGTCACCCTAACATGTGAATCTCCCAATGTGCGAACTTGTGAAGACTAAAGTAATTGAGGCGTTAATGCCTTCTCTCCTTCTTCAAATCCAGCAGTCATGACAGACCTTCGATCCACTGGAACGAGTCTCATCTGTTCATCTTCCAAATGAGAGGGTATTCCCTTTCGATACCTGAATCTCTCTATCCTTCCTGAGCTTTGTTAGTTATGAAGGATTTAAGAGCATTGCGTTATTTCTCCTGCACTCAGCACATAGAAGGGTCTTTGGGACACCTCTTTCACTCCTTCATAAAGTCTGGAACTTAAGTGGTTCTTTGTCTCTGCTTGCCTCACAGAGAGTTGGTGCATATTTGCACTACCTCTCCTAAGCTTAACAAACTCTATCCTCCAAGGGAATCATAACGACTAGGAGGGTCGAAATGCATACATGAAATTGTACCTAAGATCGATGAACTCACATTTTATATCTCTAGATTAGGCCACTATAGGATGCAAGCATTCACGAGTACAAATCATGTATGAACCATGAAATTTCTTACTTGCCTAATTATACAACCAAGTAGAAATAAAAGGGATATAGTATATCCATTAAGTAATCATGCACATTCCTGAAAACATTCACAGTATATCCAATTCATACACAGTTACATCTCAATTACATAGGGTAGGAGAATACTTATCTATTACAGGTTAACACCAACTAACTGACTTTGGGTTTTCGTCCTTCCACCTGACCATAGGCTCAGAGGTATTCATTCTTACCACTCTAGCCACCACTGTGCCAAGCCATGATATCACTAGAAAACTCTCACTGTTCCCAAAAAATCTTTCTTTGTTTCATCTTCTGCTCAGATTCTGTTCTCTGCAAACTTTCAGAGATGTTTCTCTCTTTTATGGCCCTGGGCAAGATTTATCATATGCCCACTTGGCATCAATATCACGACCTTCTGTTCATCATCCACTGGAGAAATCTGTGCATTCTACTTACTGGTTTTTATTGTATATTTTCCCCAGGATGGTTCTCGACCCATCCTGTTACTTCTGTCAGAAGGGAACTCGAGACATCTTGGTCTATCATACCTAGTGGTACTTCGGGTTGACATTCTGCATTTATACCATGCTCCCATTCATTGGAGTGGTTGATAATTCAACCATTGGTCCTTTCTTCATTAACTTCTTCCTCTCCTTGGGATCTGAAGGAGATTTATTATCCCCATCAAGGGAAATTTGGTGTTATTTGATATAATGAACCCTTTCTTATATTTTTCACATTCTTTCCTCTAGTGATATCATGGCCAGTACTTTCAAGGCTTCACCCCCACAGTTAGTTATTAGAAACTCAAACAATAATGCATTTACACTGTCTGCATGACTTAGCATTGTAATCTTATTTTATGATTAATTACAATATGGGGGAAACAAGGTGTTACAATTCCCCCCCCCCCCTTAAAGGAACACTTTCCTCGGTGTTCTTTCTAAAAAACACTTGTCATGCCTTTATCATTCCATTGTTTCAAAAATATTGATCTTTCTTTCTTGATCATGTCCTTTTTTAGACCCTTAATCTTCATCACCTGCTTTCAATAATTCTTAGAGATCAAGCACATTAATCATAGTCTCATGTGAAAACACTGCAAAAAAATTCTAGGAAAATTTCATAATCTTATCACAATAATTATCTACGCAGTTTGTGGATTTGTATCCACATGGTTGTTTTGTTATCCAGGATCATTGTTTTTCCTTGACATACCCATTGGGTGCATGATCCCCATCAATATTTTACAATAACTATCAAGGTTTCATCTTCCTTGTGGTCACTTACCCTCCAAGCCCATGCTCAGGCATCCCCTTCTATGTTATACAGTCCCTCGGGTGACCCATCTTGCCTTGCCAAGGTTTTCTCACACAGGAAGAACTATCCATCCTGTACATGATCCCAATAGTTTACAAGAACTATCATGGTATCCTATTCCTTACGTTCACTCACCCTCCAATCCTAGGCTCATGCATCCCCTTCTCTGTTATACAGTCCCTCAAGTGATCCATCTTGCCTTGCCAAGGTTTTCTCGCATAGAAATAATTCCATAGACTCTATTGAGTCTTACAGTCGAGGCATCCCTCAAAATGTCTCTACTGAGGCATCCCTCTAGCTTGTGTTACCTCAACAAAAGATATTCTAGGATATCATGGCTTACCACAGGGTTCTCATGGCTCAATAGTAGCCATTTTTCATGCTTTTACAGCTTGACATCCTTCCGGCTCAACTAAAGTTAGGGATGAAGGTTACTCTCCTTCTCCTGGTACCGTAATAGATAGGGAAGAAGGTTACTCTCCTTCTCCCAGTACCATAATAGATAGGGACTAAGGTTACTCTCCTTCTCTTGGCACATAAATAGTTAGGGTCGAAGGTTACTCTCCTTCTCCCGACTCAATCATAGATAAGGATGGAGGTTACTCTCCTTCTCCCAAGTCAGTCTCTATTTCATGCAATTGGATTATACTCTTTCTCAAATTTCTTCCTTGAACCCGAGAGCTCAATTTCTCGTCTCTACACTTCTTCACAGATGTTTCCCTTTCAGGTATACATAAATTCATGAGACATCAAAAATGTTTAAATTCAAAATTTTATTGTAAATCTATCACCTACAGATTTCCAATTCCACATTTTATTTCCATATTTGTTCCACATAGGAACCATATTCATGATTATGGGAATTCCCTTCCCATAGCAGTTTGTCTCAGCAGGAAATTGTTCTTCCTTATGGGCTTATAACGCTACCATATATAATACCTCTTTGCTTCTTTCACTTTCAACTTCAATCAACCAAACAAATTGTTGAATTTTCCATGCACATACATTTTTATTGCACCTTTACAACGTCATCACAAATAATTTCAGAATTGTGCATACTAATAATCAAATTCACTTTCTCAAAAGGGAAACACCATTCCTTGCAATTTGGCTCAGTAGGGAATTGGTCTTCCTTATGGGATTATAATATCGCCATATCCAAGACCCATTTCCTCCCTGCAATTCATTCTTTACACAGCCAAACAAATTGTTAGTCTCTCATGCATCCATGTATATATATCTATATTCAAAACCATGCATATTAATAGTTCATCACATATATATAAACATAAAAAAGGGAATCAAATTCCTTGCCTATGCCTCATTTCAACATACCAAACCTTTCAAGATGAAATTCAACATTTCAAAGGATTTTAACAAATGTGCCAATTATTCATGGCCACATCCATACCCAATGCACTCTAGAATTGTTTTCAAGTTCATCACACTTTATGACCAGTTCTTGGCCCATGGTGTGTTGGAATTTAACCAACATTTTACTCATATGGTTTATTCATTTTCTTTCGTTCTTATAGTAGGACCATACTTCCTGCTATAGGCTGATCATGATCCCATATCAGTACACATGAACTCAAAAGTTTCACAGGAATTCCTTTAAGCATTCATTTATTTGTCAATGCATTCATGACATATTAGTTCATGAATTCTTCCAAGGGTTACAAATAGTGTTTACTACCAGAGGTTCATACATCCATCATTCAGGTTCTCCTTCCTGAATCATACCTTACTTGGGTACCTTATTAGTATTATGTTCATTACATAGACGTAGATGCATCTCTTGCACCCCTTTTACATTGATATTTTAGTTTCAATATTAGTGTTCTTTAGTGAGAGGTTACGGTCATTCATATGACTAGTCTTACAGTCATAATTCATATAGATGTTTCCCTCTCTTTATGGGAACAACCAACAAGGGTCACTTTTTGGGAATTAGCAACGGTCCCAAAGGATTCCCCTTTATCTTGCTTAAATATATTATCCTTGTTGTCAACTTTAACCATTATAGGTCAAGTAATCTGACCCTGCATATTTTCATCAATCCTATGGTCATGAGGAGTTATATACTCAGGGTTTATTCTTTTAATAATGAAGTAATTATAACTTCTAAGGATCCTACCATTCCTTACCATATTTCCTTAATCATGAAGGAATTCTTCATGAGGATCTTAATCCTTACATAATTAGCCATCTCAATTGCAAGAGACTCTACCTTATTTAGTAGGTAGACATTGTCACACTATAACATAACAACTGAGTTCATGTCCCCTGTCTAGTTCGTGCAACTTTACAACATAATTTCTTCCACCTCTTTCATTCACATTCAGGTCTTATCAATAATATTGATCAACACATCCCTACTCCTATAAGAGTAGTTATCACTTTGACGAAGGGACAATATAATTCCTTTGTTGGAATTTAGTAAGAATTCCCAAATCACAGTTCCATTCTGCAGTCCTTCTCCTTAAGGAGTTAATGCAGATGATAAACCTTCTTCCAAAGGTAGAATTACCTTTTAATATGCATCATCTTAACCTTAGTGAACATAGTCTCATGATTGTTCTTCAGCCCACCCAGGCCTATGTTTGAATCATGCCCTCCTAGATAGGGTACGGTACAACGCTCTCTCCCTTAAAGTTTTCTAAGAAATAAAATCACCTGACTCTTTCATGATCCCAAGAAGGACAAGTGTTGTAACCATGCTCTGATACCAATTTGTAACACACCCATGACAGGGCATAAAATTATTTTTCTTTTCCTTAACTCTCTCTAGGTTCCTTCTTCTTCAATTGCAGGTTCTTCCAAATCTGCGGGCTCTTTCCTAGACCCTTTGAAGGGTTTGGACAATAGGTTCTATCTATCCATGCTATCCCCTTCCTTCATATGACCTCAAGCTATGACCAAGGGCCTAACCAAAGGGCACTTCACGACTTCATGATTTCGCATGTTGGGTATTTGAATGTGAGCCAACCTTGACTCTCTCGACTCATGAACTCCTGAACTTCAAGATAGAGCTTAGCGTGTGCTATATCCTCACTTAACCTTCATCAATGTGACCCCTCGCTATGAACTGGGACCAAGATTCTGAGTGCTTCATGACTTCGCATGTTGGGTAATCATGCATGATCCAAACTCGACACTCCTAAACTCTTTCTCATGTCCGATCAACAGTCCACAATCCGCACGATCCAATGGTTCTACTCTTTCCTTCGCATATCGAGACTTTGTGTCTCGAGAATTTGGAATACCACTCACCTCCATTCTCCTGATTTGTGATTCTATTATTGCCTCAGATCGATGGTCCATGGATTTCCTTGATCCAATGGAATGGATCAACTCATGAGTTCTCTCTTCGTGAGTCCTCACAACTCTGCCTTTGACTTCCCCGAGTCATGAGTCAGCGAAATGTTGATCTCTCACCATGTTTCCTTCCCAAAACCGACAGCTAGGATCAAATCCACTCGTGTCCTTCCCAACACCGACAGCTAGGATCAACTCCACTCTTCCCCTTGCAAATCGTTCGAAGTCCGAGTTCTCGAACTCCTGGATCTACTGACATCTGTCAACTCTAAGGATGTAGGGTTCCGATGACTTCGGAACTTGTCTCGTGCACTTTCCTTGGGATCCAATAGCTATGGGTCCACACACTCAGATCCTTTCTCATGAATCATAATTTCTTGTTTCACAACTTTGGAAAACAACCTCCTTCATTCTCCAAACTCCTGAGTTCTGATTTCACAAAGTTTCTTTCCCAACGAAAGGAATCAATGGTTCAATCTTTCCTTAGATCGATGGTTAACTATCTCTCCTGAGCTTTCGAGTGTTGAATGAATCTTGACCCTTATCCTCCTCACAGTTTTACTGGTTCCAATAGCACACGGCTATCGATGCTTCTCCCTCCAGGGATTTCTACCATTCGTCTAGGATTTTAATGACTCTTTTCACAATAAATTGGCGTTGGCCCTTCTGAAATTTCAAATTCCATGAGGTGACTTCAACCCTCGCTCCTCCTTTGAGTTCTTCCAGTCCTCTATCCTTACTAATCTTTCACCTTCTTCCAAACATCGAAGATATCAGATGTTTTGAAGATAACGACCTTCGATTTACTTCTTGTGAGCCCTGATGTATGGGTCTTGACTTCCTCTTTCCCTCCTGAGATTACGAACTTGAAACAAGTTTGCCTCTTGGACCTCATCTGTGCTTTTGAAAAGTGCTTGTCTCTTCTGAGCTTGGTCCTTAGTGGATTTTCAATTCCCATGTACTCCTTGTATTAATCTACTCACGTTGAATTGATGGTCCATAACCTTCCTCGATCCAACGGTCCAGATCACATAACAACTTTTGGTTTCAGAAGTTCAGTCACGCTAACATGAAATTCTCCCTATGTGTGAACTTCAATATCGCCAATCTGATGGTCAAGGACAGTCCCGATAGATCCATAGATCCACGATCTAGGTTATTTTGTGTCTTTGGATTTCAGAATACATGGTCGCGCTAACACACGAATCTCCCAATGTGAGAACTTGTRAAGACTGAAGTAGTCGAGGCGTTAATGCCTACTCTCCTTCTTCAAATCCAACAGTCATGATAGACCTTGGATCCTCCCAAATGGGTCACATCTGTCATCTTCCAAATGAGAGGGTATTCCCTTTTGATACCTTAATCTCACTATCCTTCTTGAGCTTCATCAGTTATGAAGGATTTAAGAAAATTGTTCTCTTTCTCCTGGACTCAACACATAGAAGGGTATTCTACACACCTCTTTCACTCCTTCATAAAGTCTATAACTTAAGTGGTTCTCAGTCTCTACTTTCCTCATAGAGAGATAGTGCATATCTTCACTACCTCTCCTAAGCTTAACAAACTTCATCCTCCAAGGGAATCAGAACAACTAGGAGGGTCAACATGCGTACATGAAATTGTACCTAATATTGACGAACTCACAGTTTGTGGCTCTATCTTAGGCCGCCACAAGATGAAATCGTTTACAAGTACAAATCATGTCTGAACCATATAATTTCTTATTTTCCTAACTATACAACCAAGCATAAATAGAAGGGATACAGTATATCCATTAAGCAATCATACACATTCCTGAAAACATTCACAGTATATCCAATTCATACAGAGTTACAAATCAATTACACATGGTAGGAGAATACTTATCTATTACATGTTGTTGCCAACTAACTGACTATGGGTGTTTTTCCTTCCACCCAACCATAGGCTCATAGGAATTCATTCTTACCACTCTGGCCACCCCCGTGCCAAGCCATGATATCACTAGGGCACTATCACAGTTCTCAAGGATTATTTCTTTGTTTCAGCTTCTGCTCGGATTCTGTTCTCTGCAAACTTTCAGATGTTTTTCTCTTTGTTATGGACCTGGGCGAGGTTTATCATATGCTCACTTGGAATCAAGATTGTGTTCTTCTGTTCATCATCCATTAGAGAGATCTTTGCATTCTCATTACTGATTTTTATTGTATCTTTTCCCTAGTATAGTTCTCGACCCATCCCGTTCCTTCTGTTAGAAGGGAACTCAGGTCAGCTTGGTATGCCATACCCAGTGGTACTTCAGGCTAACATTATGCAGTTAGACCATGCTCCCATTCATGGGAGTGGTTGATAATTCAACCACTAGTCCTTTCTTCATTAACTTCTTTCTCTCCTTGGGATCCGAAGGAGATTTATTATCCCCATCAAGGGAAATTTGGGGTTATTTGATATAATGAACCCTCTCTTATAGTTTTCACATTCTTTCCTCTAGTGATATCATGGCGAGTACTTTCAAGGATTCACCCCCATAATCAGTTATTGGAAATTCAAAAATAATACATTTACACTGTCCAAATGCCTTAGAATGGTAATCTTATTTTACGATTAATTACAAGATGGGGGAAACAGGGTGTTACACCTTCCCATTTTACTTTTCATTCATATTGCAAAGCCATAGTTGATTATGGGTTCACAAAATTTGAAAAGGAATAAAAAATATATGTCAAAAGAAAACTCTATACAAATCTATTTCAATTATATTTATTTACTTTTATTTCCATGAATAAGATGATGTGATTAATGAATAAATCTACTAAATGAGAGGTTTGTTGGAATATTTTGTGGGGTTTGGTCTTTAGCACTGACCCATTTAATTCATCTATATCCATTCAAATAATCTTCCAATATATCAAGAGAGGAGAATCACCTCTATAAAAATGAGGAGAGTCTTTATTATTACCCACGCTATTTTCTCTCAAGTTTTGGTCATTTTCCCTTGACAGAAAAAACAATCAACATTTTTGGTGACCATAATGGGGAGAAAAAAAGGTTGGTTTCACAAACCAAAAATAATTGAATGACCCAAATAGGTCCAAATCAAATCAACATTAAATACGTAATTTAACAACAACAAGAAGTCAAGAAGAGCTTGAAAGAACGTGTCAAGATCTTGTCTGTGAAGAGGAAATTGCAAAGGCTGGAAGACAAAGAAGACATTAATAAACATTTGAAAGTTGGAATTGTACAAATGATTTTTGACAATAATAAAAGGAATTATTTTTTTTAATTCAAAGTTCAGAATCAATGGTAGATAAAGAAGGGCAAAGAAATGAAGGACAAATAATTCCAAGAAAAAGTGTAAGATCTAGTCCTTTGAATTTGCATGGAGAGTGACATCAAATGCCTACTATTCCTCAAGGTGTTATTCCTATATTCTTTGAGATTGGATCATGGATCCTGGAAAGCATTTGTATCAATCCTTACCATTTGTAATATCTATTTGACTGAGCATGATGATGTGATGGTGAGA